>BSBK01013515.1:0-81858 GCA_027943335.1 Chamaecyparis obtusa | reverse complement strand
ATTATATATATGTATATATTGTATATGTATGTATATATATATGTCATAACATATGTCTATATATGTGTGTGTGTGTGTGTGTTTATAAATATATATATATATATATATTATATATATATATATATATTATATATTATATATATAGACATATATGTGTGTGTATATATATATATATATATATATATATATATATATATATATATATATATATATATATATATATATATATACATATACATATACATATATATACATACATACATATAGATATAGATATATATATATGTGTGTGTGTGTGTGATTTATATGTTTTTAAGTTAACTTATGAATCATCTTTGTTCATCTAATCTAACATTCACTCTAACACACTTAAATGGGATTCTTATTTATGGTTATGTTCTTTAGTTCATCAAAGTATTAGAAATACTTAAGATTTAGAGAACACACAAATATTTTCAGATTTGTACTTTTGTTAATGGAGGTGAAGATCACCAAAATAGGTTCTTGACTGAGGCAAACCCCTATATAGCCTAATACCCCTTTCCTCTCTCTTTTCCAGGTTTAGGAAATAGTTAGTAGTCAATATTATAGATTTCAAATATATAGGTTTACTATAAAAAAAATATTCTAGAAGCTTGTATCACTCAAATAGTGTTGATTGGCACCAATGTCCCAAGGACTAGGGCGTCTAGCACCAATGTCCAGCAAATTCTACCCAAAAGTTGTCAAGAAGATAGTGCGGATGCTTCTAATTCTAGATCTAATTTCTTTATCCATTTTAAAGTCTGATGGGACTAGGATACCTAGTGGTAGTGTCTTGCTAATTTTGGATAAGCTTTCAGCCATAGGTACATCTTTGTATCTCTGATTTAGATATCTACTTTTCCATGCTTTCCAATTATTAGCTTATTTTCTTAGTTTAATTATATGTTCTAATTACATACTTTGTGACCTAGTTGGTTTGCATTTGACACCTCAAACAATATTTTTAGACAAAGGAATTGAACCCAAAGGAGTGAAGGGTATTTCTTGACTCTCTTCAAGTAAGATCAAGTTAGGCATACCTTCCCCTTTTTTCTAGATCTTATTTCAATGTATAGTGAAAGAAGGTTCAATCCTAGTTAAGATTAGTAGTTTAAAATATTCATTTCCCTCATAAACAATTTGATGATGACCCTATTTACATTAATAGTAAGGAGGTATAAAAAAATTTGTTCACATGGAATAAATGGGAAAATATATGTTGTAAATAGTATTTTTGACATACTAGAGCCTAAGGGTAGCTAGAAATCATTCAAATAAAGCTCAAAATGGACAAATTAAGTATGATCAACTAGAAAACTAATTATGTTTTAGTCGAGTAACTAGAAACTGATTGTGTAGTCACTAGCTAAAAGATCTAATCACCTACAATACTTGAAGCAAAAAGTCACCATGGTGTTGAGAAAACTACCTTAAAAGGAAATGTACACTAAAGAACGCACTAAGATCCTTTACTAGATTATATAAAGTTCATGAAGCTTGGTCCCACTAAGCATGTCAAAAACTATTATCATGTGAAATTGTACTTTGTTGGAACTCATACAACATTCCAATGACATAATAAGAATAATAAGCAAGATGCGGTACCTTGTAGATGAGATCAAACCTTTGGAGAAGGTCAGATTCATTTCTAACATAGATGTAGAGAATTGAAAATAAAACAGTTGGTGAGACACCTAGATTAGAAATGAGTTTCTTCTTTTCCACAACAACATGGGGGATTAACTAGGTTATGAGAACTCAAATATCTCTCAGTTATACCAATTCCTATAGGTTTATATGGAGGCTACGATTTGACAAACACCAAGAGGGAAACAATTTATCTAAAGTTAACCTCTACAAACATGTTTGATTTGGTATATGGACATAAAAACATGCAAACAAAATCATATATTCAAAAGAAAAAAGATTTATATATTATAAAATATTAGATAAGAATCAAAATTAGAATATTTCGACTCTTATCTAATATTTTATAATATATAAATCTAAATATAACTAATTAAATATCTTCAATAATTAATATATAGAACTTTAAAAAGACCATACAAACCCTTTAGAATAAATTTAAACTCTTTATTGAATTATTTAAACTCTTTAACAAACTTTTTATTTTCTAAAACCTAGACATCACACCTAAATAGAAAGAAAAAAACATTTACTAAAAGAGCTCGAACAATGAAACAATATAAAGTGTAAATTCGTTCCCACAGCTTAGAGTGTATGCACTCTCTGTCCCGTAGAGGAGTAGTTGGAGATTGTAATAAAGAATGTACCTGTGGCCCTTCCCATTATAAAAGAATGGAGCATACTTACTAAAAGTTTTGCTAACGAGAGGAAAGGAAAGGAACACAAAATTTCTGTTTGTGGGGGGGGAATTCGAAGTAATAAGATCGTGAAGGAGAATTGTTTATAATATTGGAAACCTGTGACGTGGTGATTGCAACTAGAATGACAATGCATTCCAACTTGCCTTGGGGACATCATTCGCAAATCTTGGTTTTGCTCCATCTTTTCTTAGCATATTCCTCCTCTGATATTTATTGTATGAAGCACCTTGGTTTGCTCGTCAATAGACCCACTTACAACAAAGTATCTTTAATTGTTATGTATGAAGTTCAGAATGAAATACTTGAGTAAAAATATTGAAAAGAATGAATAGTGTGAAGAAGAGAGTTAGTTGTGGTTTGTAGTTTAGTTTTGGTATGATTTAATGTTTATGTTTGATTTTTGTCATCTTTTGAAATTGTGATAATAATATTTGTGAAGAGGAGAATTTATTGTGGTGTGAAATTTATGATCAAAATTGTGATAATAAGACTTACAAAAAGTCTATAATGTAATCATTTTTAAGAATTTATTTGAAATTGTAATATTTTTATTACATTTGGGAAAGCATTTACAATTATACCATCTTTTGAACAAATAACAAATCATAAGGGTGTGATCTTATGGAGAGGGGCTTCCTAAAAAATTTAGTGGGTGTTGTTGAGATTTTTTAGGATTATTTTAAAGTGGGAGGTCCCATGAAATTTGTAGTGGAATTTATTCTTAAAAGTTTAAGCTCCACAATATGGAAGCGGGTGGTCTCATGAAATTTATTTATTTAATATATTCAATTCACTTGACTAAATAAATAAAAAAGTTTTAAAAAATTATTGATAAGATTTAGAAATTGTTATATGATTGACAAGTGGCAGGAAAAAAGTCTAAGCTGGTGGGGCAATTTCTAGCCCCCCACCTTTTCTACCCACTCAAATCTACACCCTAGAAAGTAGGGGCTGCTACTTTTGAGGAGAAGATTCTAATTAATCTTGTAGCAAACTTTTTTTTGGCTTCATGGGATCACTCACTACATAAAAATAGATCATGAAGCTCCACACATGGAACTGCACCCTAAGAATACTTTAAAGGAGCAAATTTGCTTGAAGAATCTATATAAACCTTAATTAATAGTTCCTACCACAGGCAGGTGTACTTATGCAATTGTCTAGTGCAATTAAAAACTATTAAAATATATTCCTTAATCAATAGGAACATAGTACTTTTTGGTGTCCTTATTTTGTTACATAGCTAGGTTTTTTGGGGTTTTTTTTAAATTTTAGTAAAAGCCAATTTTCTGAGATCCTATTGCCTGTAGCAGAAAAAAGCAAGGAAAAAAATGAATTTTCGAAACTGAAATTCAAAGAATTTTTTTTTAACTCCAACTATTGTCGAGAACCTTTGGCACAAATATTTGGAAGCTTGTTTGCATTAATTGTGCATTAATGTAGGAGGTTGTGTGTCCTTCTGTTGTTGTTTGCTTTGGTTTTCGCATATTGCAAGGGTGGTATGGAAGTCTTCAATCATATAAGGAAAGATGTTCAATGATATGTGCAAGTGGTCTATGATGTGCATTTGAAGGTTTGTTTTGTCATTGTTTACTATTTGATATTGAGCACTAAAATCTTTATGGTTGTGTGCATTTGTAGGTAGGGAACCTAAAATCTCTCAAAATCTTTTTGTATGGGCTCAAATTATGTGTTAAAGTTTTTGGTCACAAGGGTTTTGGAAAGAATTCAATAATTTTGCATACTGTGAAAGGTATTTCTTAGGATACGTATTTCTTTGAAACTCTAACCGTCATCTTTCAAAAGGGGCAGCAATAGCCATGTACAAAGATTTTTCGTAAGAGCAAGATTTTTTAGAAGAGAAATTAAAATATCTTTCAAAATTTTCTTATGAGGGTTTATTTGGTCTTAAGGTTTTGGTTGAAACTTTTAGGGTTTAGAGTCATTTAATGTTTTTGAGATATTTCCCAAGTGTTAAATCTTATTTTTGTGCATTTGCAGGGGTCAAGGTTATAGTTTCTCAAAATATTTTTGTCTTTTCTCTAATTGTTTCAGTTAAAGTTTATGGTAGCGAGTGGTTTGATAAAAAATCAATTATTTTGCAGATCATGAGAGATATTTCTTTGAAGCTTTAATTGTCATCTTTTCATGTGCTTATTCAAGGAACAAGGGTTTCTTTATCTTTGGGTTTCTTTTCCTTCAAAGTGTTTCTTTGATTTTTAGGATTTTCTTGAAACTTCCAACATTTACATCATTTACTATTCCTAACATGTTTTTTGAGTGCTAAATTATTTATCCTTTTGTGCATTTTTAGGAAATAATCATATAGGTTGTATACTCTTTGTCTCATGACGTATTAGGGAAGATGGTTGGTGTTATCTATAAGTGGTCTGTGATGTGCATTGAAAGGTTTATGTTGTTAATGTTTACTATTTGATAATATGAGTGATAAATCTCCATGTTTCTCTACATTTGTAGATAGGGGACTGAAAATCTCTTGAATTTTTTTTCTTTGAGTTCAAATTGTGTGAGTTAAGGTTTCTGGTCACAAGGGTCTTGGACAAATATTAGTAAGTTTGTAGATTATGAAAGGTATTTGTTCGAAGCTTTGTCTGTCATCTTTTTAGGTGCATTTTGAAGGAATAGTTTTATGTATTTCTTAAAATATTTAACTATATCATCTTAGAAAATAGGCACCAAAAGAAGGTTTGTTTGTCAAGGTAGAAACTCATAATATTTAGAGTCATTTATCATTACCAATATGTTCTCCTTGGAAGGGTTTAGGATGCATGTCCTTCTTGTTTGGTTATGTGCTTTAGTTTTTTACATTGTGCAAGGACATTTGAATCGGCTTCATTTGGGAACAACCTTGTTTTTAATTTGACCTATGCACTTGGTGCGTAGACAAATTTTTCATTTCCTATAGATCATTGGAAGGAATCTTATGGTATCCACTATTCCAATTTGGGCTACCTTTAGTACTGCAAGGTTTGTTGTCTATTATTATCTGTGAGATGATTACCTCAGAAGGATTTGTATATGTTGGCTTGAACTCAAATATCTTTGTATTCAATTTTACTATAAGGCTTTTGATTCTTGTTAGTTTTGACCATTGATTCTTATTTGTATGATATATAGGTCATGTTGTTTTGTATATTGTATCTTTGTCTTTTTGGGAACTTGTATAGTGAGTTATTTTCAAATGAGTTCAACTTAACATTTATAAATATGAAATTAAAGGTCTTTTGTTTGTAAGATTAAAAGATAATCTTTATGTCCCTTGGTAGTTTATTTTCCAATAATTTTTTGGATCCTAGTTTGTATGGTGGATGATCAAAAGAACGAGCAGTCTATCACATGTAGTTCATGTATATAGAGAAATTCTTAGCAAGACATGGTAGGTTGTAAAACACAAAGTCCTTTAGCCAACCTATGTCTTTTTTCAAGCTTATGCTTGAAAATTTTGAGGGGAGACTGGTAAGACTAATGCTTGGACATCTTCTATATTGTTGAATAATATGTAAATTGTAGATGGCCTATAAAAACAAATTATCTATTATGTATGTTCTAGTGAATACCTCCATCATTTGTCTCATAATTAATGAAAGGCAATGATGACCATGTTTTGTTGCAAGGCCCGGATGGAGAAATATGTAGACTACATTTATGTGGTATTGTAGATAGACTTTAATTTCAAGAAGGATGGAAATTCTTCGTTGATCGTTATGTTGTTCACAGAGGAGTTATTCTAGTGTTTACATTGATATCACCATCATGTTTTAATGTTCAAATATTCAACAAAACTGAATGTCTTATGAATGTTGATGCAGTCAAGAAAAGTAAGTATAAAGCAGTTTACTTTAGTTTCACATGTGCACATTTTAATTTTAATATTCCTTAAAACAAATAGAAAAGATGATATTTTAATAGAGATAGAAGACTAAAACCATAATTCTAGAATTATTTAAATTTTACAAGTATGTATTCCAATTCCAACTTTGTCAATAATTATGATAAAAGAGAGAAACATTTGGCCTTGCAGAGAGTTCTAAGAACACTGCACCTCATCCATATTTTTCTTTATTGCATCTTTCGAAATTAGAAAATCCCAATCAAACAATTGTAATGCAGTCATGGAATTTCAAAAACCACTTTGTCATGGTAAGATTGAAATCCTTATTTAAAAAAAAATTCAATTCTTTAAACATTGATATCTTCAAATGTAAAGTAAATAAATTCAAACTGTAGAATACTACATACTATATTTGATTGAATTAAATTTATTTCCTTTAGTGCTTCTAAAATACAAGAGTTCCCAAGAACAGATAAATGTCATCTGCAATTACCAACATCTAGAAACATAGTAGTTATATTCAACAAGGAAAATAAGGTGTGGAACATATGATGCATTCCTAATTGTAATAGGTCACATGTCTTTAGTAATGGGTGGTTGCATTTTGTGCACCAACATAATACAGAAGTTGGGCACTTAGGCATTTTTTAACAGATGTGGAGCACTAAGTAGAAATTTATTCTTAGAGTTTATATACACCACAAATTGTAAAGATATGTTAGAAATTGAAGTCGAGGAAATACTTGAATGCTATTTGCTACACAATTTGACACCATATGATTAACAATATCACATTTCTATAATCCATTTTTAATACAAGTTAGTTTTTGGATTCAATTGTGTGTTTTTTTAGCATCAACGTTTCAGATCACACTCTGTGATCCATCATTAGGATGAGAGGGTGAAGGAATGGAAAGAAAAATATGCAGACTCGGCCTCTCACTAGAAAAATAAGAAGAGATGGGGAAGAACCAACACACAAACCAATGAAGAGAAGAAAAGCAAACAAGAGGCAACAAGAGGAAAAGAAAAAATAATGAAAAGAAAATTAGAAAACACGAGGAGGGGGGAAAAGAAACCTAAGAAACAACCTAGAAATATAAAGAAACCAAAACACTAGAAACTCACCAATGACAAAAAAAAATCAAGAAAATAAACAACCCAAAATAATCTATGCAAGTATAAAAACCTACCAAAAAATAAAAAGCAACAAAAAATATATAAATGACGACACCAATAAGTTAAAGACAAGAAATTATATAGTAAATATACATGTGTATACATATGATATGCATCTAAAAATATATGTACATATGTTAATGTATATATATTAATGTCATATGTATATATAAATATGTTAAAACATATGCATCACTAATTTATATAAGCAAACAATATATAGAAAGAAAAATGCATATAAATTAACATATAGATAATGTAAATAACATATATACCTATGTGGGAGGTTCCTGCTTCTGTGGGAGCTGGTGCTACGAAGGGTAATGTTTTGGCTCAGCCTGTTCTGGTTGTTTCTGCAGGGTCGGATGACGCTTTGATTGTTGTTGTTGTCCAGACTGTTGACTCTGTTGTCCAGTCATCTACTACTTTGGACTCGCCCAAACCGGTTTCTCCTAGGGAGATTGTGTTATTTGGTGTTGATTCTACTTTGGTGTGTAATGTGGATTCTTCTGTTTCTTCAGGGGTTTGGCAGAAGGATGTTGCTATGTTGGAGGAAGGATGGACAACTGTGAAAGGAAAGAAACAAAGGTCATTTGTTCCTCCTTTGGATATGAATCTCTGATCCTATAAGGGTGGCTCTAAATATAAATTGTAAGAACCCTTGTTGTGGACTGTTGTCCCTTGGTGTTGGTTTTTTTGGTGGGTGTTCCCTCTGTTGTTTTGGTGGTCTCCACTATTGTGTCTGGGCCTTTTATTGCTACATCTTTTGAGTTGTTGTACAAGGTTTCGGGTCCTTTCAAAACCTGATTTTACTTAATCAAAATATATATACCCATGTTAATGTATAGATGTTTAAGCATATAGTCAATATAGATTTATATATAAATATATATGTGTATATGTATATGTCTATGTATATGTATATGTATATGTATATGTAAACTTATGTATATATGTTAACTATATGAAAAGCTTTAAATAAGATTGTTTAAAACATTATTAGTGACTCTATGTTAAAATTTAAATTTTGTTTGCAATACAGTTTCAAACTATATTGAAAGATTTAAATGTGATTGCTTAAACTATTTTATGTAGCTTTGCATTCAAGAATGTCTATGTGTTTCATAACATTATATTTACAATTCTCTCAACTCCTCAACAAAATATGACAAGTTGTCATTTTTGAGATATATTGCTTATAAGTATATATTATTGTTTTTTAAATTGCATATTAAACCCTATCATCATATTTCTTTCAAATTGTTTCTCTCTCCATATTTAGTTGCATTTTACCATTCACTTATTCTATATTGTAGCTTTTACTCTCCCAATATTTTACAATCTTGAAATGCACATTTTTGGGGGGTAGAGATTATCTACAAAAATCACTCTTTATGTCTATTATCTGATATTGAGAGCTTAAATTGTCTTCCTCTTCTACATTTGTAACTACAAAACTTAAAATTTCTTAATATTTTTTGTTTCAGGTTGAATTGTGCTAGCGAGAATGTTTGGTATGCAAAGCCCCCCACCCATCGAAAGAAAAGGATAACTCAGAGTCTATGAGAGGTATTTCTACAAAGGTTCAATTGTGGTCCTATCAGGTGTATTTGGAAAAATGGTTTCAAGCTATATGTCATGGAGAGCTATTAGAATATATTCATTGAACAAAAGGAGCAAAGTATTTTTTGACATGATAAGTTTGTAACATAGTTTGAGGTTTTCCATTAATTTAAAGCATTTGTTTATTGTATAGATTTATTTTCTTTGTGTATGTGTGTGTGTGTGTGTAAATACATATACATGGGGTAACACTATGTTCAAATTGAAACCAAAAAAAAATTTATATTGCAAGTTTCCTTGTATTCATTGAGCATTTATGCAGTGTCTAGTTGTGTGATTTTGTTTTTACATAGTGCAACGAGGACATTGAAGTCTCCAAATGTATTAACTAGTAAGTTTGTTCCTATCTATGATCATTTGTATATCTTGAGCTGAATAGATAACACCAAATGTCTTCCCTAATATGTCTGGAGACAAAGAGTATAGAACTAGCATGATTATTTTGTGCAAATGCACAAAAAGATAAAGATTTTGGTGCTCAAAAAATGTGTTAGAAATAACAAATGATGTAAATGCTAGAAGTTTCAAGGAAAGCCTAAAAATCAAAGAAACCCTTCGAAGGAAAATAAACACAAAGATAAAGAAACCCTTGTTCCTTTGAAAAGAACCTAAAAAGATGGCAGCTAAAGCTTTCAAGAAATACCTCTCACAATTTGCAAAATAATTGAATTTTTATTGAAGCCCTCACCACCATAAACTTTAACTGAAATAATTAGAGAAAAAAGAAAAAGATTTTGAGAATTTTTAAGCTCAATACCTACAAATGTACAAAAAGATGAATATTTTAGTGCTCAAAAAATATATTAGTAACATTAAATGGCTCTAAACCCTAAAAGTTTCAACCAAAACCTAGAAATCAAAGAAAACCTCAAAAAAAATTGAAAGATATTTTAATTTTTCTTCTAAGAAATCTTTGTACATGGTCATTGTTGCCTCTTTTGAAATATGATAGTTAGAGCTTTGAAGTAATACGTAAAACTATTCCTTTAAAATGCATCTCAAAAGATAATAATTTAAGCTTCAAAAAAATACCTCTAAGAATCTACAAAATTACTGAATTCTTTCCAAAACCCTTGCCACCAAAAACTGAACAATCCTCACAATTTGAGCTCAAACAAAAATAATTTGAGAGATTTTAGGTTCCCTACCTATAAATGCACACAAACATAAAGATTTTGGTGCTCAATATCAAACAATAAATAGTCACAAAAGAAACCTTCCAATGCACATCGCAAACCCCTACCACACTACCCTTGCAATATGCAAAAACCAAAGCATACAACCACAAGAGAAGGACATGCAACATGCTACATTAATGCACACTTAATGTGAATAATCTAAAAAATATTTGTATCAAAGTTATCGACAATAGTTATAGTTTAAAAAAATTCTTGCATTTTCATTTCATAGTTTCATTGTTCTCCTTTCTCTTTTTCGCCACAGCCAATAGGATCTTAAAAAATTAGCTTTTACTAAAATTCAAAAAGAAGCCAAAAAAGCATTTCTATATAACAAAATAAGCATGTCAAAAAATACTTTTATCCTATTGGTCAAGTAATAAATCATGTTGTACACTTATAGTTTTCTTTAAATTGGCATACTATCACATGATTCAACACTAAATTCTCATATAAAACACATATACTAATCTCTCTCTCTCTCTCTCTCTCTCTCTCTCTCTCTCTCTCTCTCTCTCTCTCTATATATATATATATATATATATATATATATATATATATTGGAGTTAATGAATAAACAACCCACAGCTCCTAAGAACACCTCCATGCAAACACCTGTCATAGAAGGAGAGAAAAGAAGCAAAAAGCTATGGAGGCCTGAACACATTGATCCACGAGAGAGGAGAAATCATTCTTGATGTGCAAAAATAAAATTTGCAATTCAATAATGAATAATCTATTACAAAATTTGTTATAAACTTGTGAAAACAAAGGAGATCAATCCTTATAAAAGGAGATCTGAAAACCTAAAAAGGTAAAACCTAGGTTGCACAATAATAATTAATTATTATATGCCTAAAGTTTAGCTTAAGCAAAAAGAGATAATAAGTGACTTAATAATTAAATCAAACATAATTTAATTAATAAGTAAACACTTTATTACTCTAACACTCCCCCCCTTAAGATGAGCTTTGGGAGAAGCTAAAAACTTAGAAAGAACTACTAAAAGAAAATGGGTCTCGGCAACAAAGGCATGATCAGGTACCCAAGTACAAAAGAGAGTCTCTATAAAGCAAAGAAATAGAGAAAATCACATGGGAAAAACTCTACTCCAAAAGGAGACAAAGACTAGTTTGAAGGACTGAAGAAGCCTCCAAAACTAGAAATGTTCTAGAAAATAGGAACAAGAATGAACATGTACAACATCATTGAAGCAAGAAGCTGCAAACCCTGTCAAGAAGTAACTGATGATCTGAAGATCCTCCATTGAAATATGACCAAGTGGAGAAGACTGTAATCTGCATGAGTTCCCTAAAATGACACTACTCAAATCAGGAGGCAAACAAAGGCAAACAACTAAAGTCAAAGATACAGAATATTGTAATCTGCACGAGTGCCCTCAAATGACACTACTCGAATCAGGAAGCAAACAAAGGCAAAACACCTAAACTCAAAAATACAAATGGCATAAAAACATCAAAAGTCTGAAGAGTCGATCAATCAAAGTTGGAAGAGTGCGTCCAAAAATAGGAAAGAAAGAGTGTCCATATGGTAAATGATCTATCTCACCGGAATGCATAGGTACCCAGCCACTGCATCCACCTAGTATATAGGATCAAATACTAAATACATAGCTCACACTATCAAACCAGGGACACAGTGGAACCAATAGTAGAAACCCCCCCATAATGCTGACAATGGAGTAATGACATGTAACATGCTACAAACACATATAGAGATACCTGAGGCTAATGTCATTGGAGGAATGCTCACATGACAAAAGTAGATGACAAACAAAGGAAAACATCAAACCCCCCTTGACACTTTATAACGGAGTGCGAGTACATAAAGCACAAACATGTACAAAATCTCATACATGCAATAGAATGACACTTTATCTCAGTGTGTGTGCATAAAAGAATGCTACAAAAGTGAAGTATGCACTGCTCAAAGAAGAGTGAAGACTACTGAAATAAAAGAACAACCTAAGATGAGTCATCCATCAAAGGGAAGAGATCTCAAGACTTGAAACATCCAAGATATCCACCAGACTGTAAAAATGCAAAAATCTAAATAAAATGTACCTAGAGCAGAATCTGAAAAAAATACACAGCACTGGAAAGCTCTCAGAACAAACTTTCCAATGATATCTCGTTTGCCCAATTTCGACACCGTATGCTCAAGTTATGAGCAAAAAACCACAGGTGTGCTAATAGGCCCAAAAATGGTGTAAACGAGTGTTGATGCATGCTGACATCAGCAACAAACTGGCTTAAAATTGACATTCATTTGGATTTCATGGCAAAAAGGCCCCTAGAGCTAAAAAAATTAAGCCCCTGGTTGCCATATGACCAGGGGCTAAGGTTGAATCTGATATGTGGGCTTAAATTTGACAGCCAAATGGCTAAAAAAAAATTGCCTCAAATTTCAACGGCTTCTAAATTGGATGTACCTTATATGGATCTAGGGTTTTTGGACGCTGCGAGCTCAATGATGAAGTTCATTTGGGCCCAAAGTGCCTCGAGATCCATGTCGAGGCCAATTGCAAAAAAAATTTGCCATTGATTCCAACTTTGTCCAAATTGGATAAATTTTATATGGATGTGAGGGTTCTTGGACGCCATGGACGCAACCGTGAGGTCCGTTTGAAGCCAAGACAACTAGAAAAATAGGTACCCCCCCAGATCTGACATAAAACCCTCTGAAAATACAAATCTGATGAACACGGTCGAATCTCTCAAGAAGAGGACAGGGGCAAAAAGATCTGATACCATATTGGAGTTGATGAATAAACAACCCACATCTCCCAAGAGCACCTGCATGCAAACACCTATCACATAAAAAGAGAGAGAGAGAGAAGAAGCAAGAAGCTATGGAGGCTTGAATGCATTGATCCACGAGAGAGGAGAAATCATTCTTGATGTGCAAAAATAAAAGTTGCAATTCAATAATGAATAATTTGTTACAAAGTTTGTTATAAAGTTATGAAAAAAAGGAGATCAGTTGTTATAAAATGAGATTTTAAAACCTAAAAAGGTAAAACCTAGGTTG
The DNA here is from genome assembly GCA_027943335.1 of Chamaecyparis obtusa. Classification (NCBI taxonomy): domain Eukaryota; kingdom Viridiplantae; phylum Streptophyta; class Pinopsida; order Cupressales; family Cupressaceae; genus Chamaecyparis; species Chamaecyparis obtusa. Next base: position 68,602 of record BSBK01013515.1, on the reverse strand, counting down.
CACAATAATAATTAATAAAGCAATTAATTATTATATGCCTAAAGTTTAGCTTAACCATAAAGAGATTATAAGTGACTTAATAATTAAATCAAACATGATTTAATTAATAAGTAAAAACTTTATTACTCTAACATGTGTGTGTGTGTGTGTGTGTACATATATATATATCACATAGGCTATCAATACAATGATACACATCCCAAAAACTCTTGGAAATATTTAGAGTTTCTTAATTTCTATCTATCTCCTTCTTCAAAAAGTTATTTTTCTACTTCCTCTTTTTCCACTCGCCCACTATGATGTCCAATAATTAGCTTGTTCTGAATTACCGAAATTTGCAAAGCGATTTTTTTTTAAAAGATGCAATATCCAAAGTTCTCTACAAAATTGAAATATTTATATTAGGGAAGACGTTTATGGCTCTCTACACATGTTTCTTTATTTTTGGTTTCCATTAGTGTTGTAACATTTATTTTCAATTGGATAGTAAGTGATGAGCAGTGGTTACTTTGTTCACTATTGAAGATGAGTATATGACAACTACTCACGCTTGTAAAGAAGTTGTTTGGCTAAAGAGACTATGTTTAGATATTAAATTAAAACAAGTAGCAATGACAATTTATTGTGACAGATAGAGTGTGATTTGCATAGTTAAGAACCTGATTTTCTATGCTAGGACCAAGCACATTGATGTTTAATATCATTTTGATGGAGATATGATCAAGGATGATAAGGTGAATCTAGTTAAGGTAGAGACTTTGATGAATGTTGCAGAATTGTTAACTAAGGATGTGATCACATAGAAGTTTAGATAGTGTTCAAAATCTATGGACCTCATGGCCCCTAGAAATTAAATTGTGGTGTAGATACTCCATTTGTTATTGCAAGGTATTTGACAAGTGGGAGAATTTTAGAAAAATAATGTCTCAACCTTGCATTTAAATAAGGTTACTATTCATGGTAAGTTTTACATTTAAGCATGGATTGGTCCAGAATTTTCCCCAAAGTTATATATTGGCTAGATAAGCATGTTGGTAAATTTTCATTACAAGATCTTGTTTAGATTTAAAGATATTAAAGTTTCTATTTTTGAAGTTATCGAAAAAAAAAATCAAAATCAATTTTGAAAGCCTTAAAGGCTCCTAAATGGCCGAAAATTTTATGTTATCAAAGTAGTGTGTTGTAGCTTGATAGAGCAGGTCATGAGCTTTCGAACACTTCAAACAATTCATCAATTGGATACCTAGTTCAAAGTTATGGTCACAATTACTTCTATAAAGATTGGTGATGGTCAAGTTCTCATAACCTCTATTCTTTCCCCCTAAAATTGATCTATAGACATCCCCTCCCATCTCTTCTTGTCTCCCCCTCCTAAAATTCTTTATGGAACTACAACTCTAGCTGGTCTAAATGGAATAGACTCAGCCAACAAATCTAGAAGTCTAAGGTTGATACTCAGTCTCAACTCTTGACTTGGAAACCCTCCATGTCAAGCTTCTTATTAACAGTCATCTCACCATTCTTCATCCTCCCTGTCTTACTTATTTTACTCTAAACCATAATACATTAAGCATGCTTCCTAGTCTTGCCACTATTCTAAAAATCTTTAGCATACCTTTTCTCCATCCTGCTCACCCTATTCACATTCAAGTGATCTTGGAAATCTACTCTTTTGGATGTCACCAATAAGCTTAACCTTGTCTCCAAGACCTATAGACAAGTCATCCTCAATTGCATTTGGAAATTTAGATTCTTGGTTTTTTTTCCCTCATCCTATCCTAGACCTCAATCAAGATTTTGACGATTTGTTTCAATTTAAATACCTTAGCATGGTTAGTTGCAATTCTTATTTTTAATGTCATAATGATGCTAAGTCTTACTTGTTCGTTACTATCCATAAACTTTTAACACAATTGAAAGGAGTTGCAGGGATTAACCTGAACAATATATCCTCTTGGAAAACCCAATTGTGTACCCCCCCCCTTCTCCCCCTTCTTCCATGATTTCTTTGCATTGGCTACTTGGAAGTCTAACCAAGATTTCTTCTATGGATTTAATATGTTCTAATCTTTCTACAAAGCTTTTGATGATGGAATCCAACATCTTTCTCATACAATGTTCGCATAAATCTTGAGGCAACATACTACATTTGGAGTGAATGTTCTTTCTTTAGTCAATAACTAGATTGACCTTGGTAGGCTGACTTAGAGAAGGTGACTTCAATGGGAGGTTCATATTCATAGGTTTCTATGTGCTTCAATTCTTCCAGTTTTTGTTTCAATGTTTAGCCAATCAATTTTATTCTATCTCATGTGGCCATCATTGTGTTCCTACAATTTTGAGATTCTTGGGGTCGTTTGACTATCAGTTGCAAATCTTGCTCTTAGATTTCTTTAACCATTTTTGGTACTCTTGTTTAAAGTTTATAAAGGTTGTTTTAAGCCTCCATCCAATGATTGTTTTTAACGATTATCGTTCACCTTTTTTGTGACTTTTGGCTCTATATTGATTATTTGTTTTGGGTACTTCTTGAGTCAATGATAGTAAGTGTTTTTGCTTTTTAGTTATGTTGAACCTTCAAAACAACTCTATTAGCTATTTTTTATCAAACCTACTTTCTTTCTATACATTTTTCTTGTTTACTCCAATGAAAAAAATAGAAACATAGTCATCCTTCAATTATAAAAAAAATTATATGTTGGAGTTGGCCTCACAATAAAAATTTATTTGGTGGTCCAAAAATATAGAAAAACTTAATCACTTTATAAGTTTGGCCAGTGTGCGGCATATAGATCTAGGTCAAAAGTGTTTACCCCTCTTAAAAAAATTAAAATCACTTAAGCTTCTCTCGTATTAGATAGCTAAAATAACTTCATAGATAAAAATTATTTCAATAAAAAAACATTTTTTATTAAAATTAGTAATATTTTTAAATATATGATTGTCGATATCCCCAGTAAAAAGAAAATTATTGAAATCATCCTCTATAGACTTACTGAGAGGAAAAATCTGTTAGTCATATTACTGTACAGGCTTCATCTCATTTTTTATGGCTTGAACCAGTTGGGTGTAGGCTTCTTCCCATGCAGATTTCAACTGTGGAGACCACAAATCAGGCACAGCCTCCTCTATAGTCATCAGCAGAGCATATTTAGTCACCTGCAAACACAAACATGGATCTAAAGCTTTAGCTCTGAAAAATGTTAATAGCATCTAAATTTTAAAAATGGCAAATTTAGGGTTTTCACTCACATCGAAATGTTCATCAACTACTCCAGATTTGACATGGACCGCACCCAATTCTCTCAGAGTTGATTCTGGCACTCTGATGGATCCAGTCTCTGCAAGCTGTACAGCGGATTCGCATGTCTGCAAGTAAGATTTGTATTTGTTAAGACTGGAATCATTCATTCACAAGCACACACATATATCATGAATGAAATGTGTATTTCAAAGAAAACAGAGGAAAGAAAATTTGGGTCAGACCATAGTGAAGACTGAGAGGGCATGAGCTTTGAGCTGTGGATTTCTCTCCAGCGGAACCTCAGAATCTTGTAGAAAAGAGAACAGGCGTTTTGCTGATGGGGCAATCTCAAAAATTCTGCAGCCAGGAACTAATCAGAAAGGAAAATCTAATACAAACAGAGTTTTCCTATGTATTCCTTTTATTTATCCTCACCTCAGAAAGAAAGTAAACCCCAGTTCGCCTGCGTTCTTTTTCATGGCTTTCCATGACTTTTTCACCAGAACTCCCTGTTCATCGGAGAAGGCCAGTATTTGAAGATTGACAGCAGTGCCATTTCTTCTAGCTGTGTGGAAAAGAAATGTGAGTTTATTAAAATAAAATTATTTTTATTATAACTAATGCATGTATTTCATTTTTAGAAAAATCAGTATCTCTTAGTTTTCTTCTATTCTAATAATGATTTCAGTGTGATCTGAAATGATGATAAATTTTTTTTTTGCTTACAATCTAATTCAAAACAGAACAGATCAGTAAACTTGAAGGCTTCTGAATATCCATCAAATGACTAAGATCTGGTAACATAAAGAATGAGATTCAGATTTTTTATTTTTTATTAGAATAAACTGAAAAAGATTAATACAAAGAGTTACAAATTTCTATTCAATTTTAATATTCTAAACAATTTTTGGGCAATGAAATCTTTTAATTTTTTAACTCTCAGATGTAAAAGAGTTAAATCTCAACCTATAATCTTCAGAATATTTATCCCTCAATTTTTAACTAGTCTCCAGAAGAAGACTCCTTATAATCTCAAACACAATAAAAAAATTTTCATATTTAATTTTCAATGAAAGAAGAGTTAAATCTTCAATCTTTGATTTTGCTCAGTACAATATTTAATCATCTATATTTAGGATCATTTGATTATAGATGATCTAATTAATCATAGATTATAGATGATCTAAAAGATTAATGATGAAAAATTATACACAATCAAATTCAGAAACATAAAATAGTAAAAATTTACTATCATTAATTAACAGAATACTTATCCCTCAATCTTTAAATTAGTCAACGGAAACTTCAGAGGAAGACTGCTTAAATCCTAAAAATTAAATTTATTGTAACACAAATTGTAGTGCATTTCTAGCATTCTTTCAGAAATGTACCCTTTTCCCCAAATCTGGAAACATGAAACAAAATCACTTGGAGATTAAATTTTGAACAGAGCACAACTTACATTTGCTAAGACGGTGTGCTTTTGGCCTGAACAGAGCACAACTTTCTTCAAATATCTCCGTTTGAATCCGTGACAGGCCCAAATTTTGCCTGTTCTGATTGCTGGTATACATGGAACGCACAAGCACAGCTTTATGTGTTGCCAACAGTCCAGTCCGCCTGCTTATTGAATTCAAAGTTCCATCTGCATTGTTGTCACAGAAAATTTGAAAGAAACATTAGAGAAGAGGATCTAAGAATACAGAATTGAAAGCACATCAGCAAAACCCCAACTTGTTCCAAATTTCTCTAATTCGCCTAAAATTCAACAACATACCAGACTGAAATCCTGCTACTTTTGATTTTGTGAAAACCCTTGCAGAAGACAAAGCAGCCATTGTTGAATGTGATGAAAACTTCAATCCACACTAAACTGACTCCTGCTATGACAGTAATGTTTTGTGAGACAGATGCGTTGTGATTAAAAATCAATGGAGTCCGTATGTTGAGAGAGGAAAATTGATTGAAAATGAAAATAAAAATGAATTCTTTTATGCTCCATGACATCGAAATTAAATGGCTTATAATACATAAAACTACCATGAATCGACAGAGTTTGACTGTCCTTCCACTATTTTCAAGAGCCATTTTAAATCATCAGAATATTTTATCTCTAATTTATCTACCATTCTTCTGAGCGTATGCTTGCGTGGTGGGATGCAATTTTTAACAATTTCTCACTTTTAAATTTATTTGTTTATATTGGATTCTTGAACTGGAATAAATGAAGTCTGCGATTAATTTATTAATACATTAAAAAAAAAATTATTTTTTTTGCCGCTTCTACTTGGACCCCACGGGAACCCTTATCTTATCTTAGTACAAATAAATTTATACATGAAGAGGTTACTTGACCCTTACAATGCATTAAAGGGCATTCAACGCAGAAGTAGTATACTTAATAGCATGGTGTGACCGCTGGAATCTAATGACATGTGCTCCTATTTAAAAACATTCATTTGTATCCAAGCACTCACTCTACAAACATAAGAAAAACATTTTAGTTTAGTCTTTTATAATAAATTTGAGGTTGTATGTTCATCATAGTATTTTTTTATGTTTGAGGTTGTATGTTGTTTATTGATCTTTTATATTCCTCCAAGGGTTGTGCTTCAATTATGGATAGAGGAATTAGAGGATTGTTCAATCATGAAGAGAAATAAAGTAACATACAATTACACAAAGAAATCTCAATAACAATATGAACTTTATTGATTCTTAGTCATGAATGCATTGCAATCTATCGTAATAGGCTTCCAATATGCTAGGCATAAGTCATTTGATTACACAAATTTTACATTCTAGAAATTGAATGATATTACAATATAATGCTCAAACTTGACTACCCACTCGCTCTTCCCTCTAAATACATTAAACCCCCTTCAAAGAGTTATAAATTTATACCTATGTAGCAACCATGAATCTTATGAATGACCTCAATTGACGACAAAGAGATGCAAAGCTTGATGCCTTAAGAAATGTGTTGTCAACCATTATGTTGGTGTGTCTCCCAAAGTGAATGTGATATTTATGGATTGATTGATCATGATACAATTCACACCATGAACACTCTTGGGCCTATTGTACCTCGATATGTGTTCCTTTTTTGTCATAAACTCGAGAAAGTTGACTCAAATCATGAATGGTGAAAATGAGTGTAAACTTATTAAGCCTAGTAGGATATTAGAAACCAAATTATGCCTTAGTGGTGATGAAAAGATTCTATAAATTGAAAAGGAATTGATGGATTAACTTGTAGAATATGTGTTCTCAAGCAACAATGTGATATTCAACAACTATGGTGAAGTGTAGTGGATCTACATGATAATTGGTAGTGACTAGAATGTAAATGAGAACTTGCAAACAAACCAACTAAGTAGAGGAAAACATATATTATAGTGACAAAAATTGCTTTTATACCCTGGGATGCTCCTACATGAGAAATTTGTGGTGCATGTTATGCTTGCGGTGTTACATAACTTAGAAACAATACAAAAGATATGTTATCATGCCTCAAGTTATTAGAGAAATTCTTGTTAGAAAGTAAAGTCCACCAAGATAACTGAGAGGGGGGGGTGAATCAGTTATCAGATAAATACAACTTTTATCAACTTCAATAGATTTTAACCATGTAAGCAATGTAATCAACAACCATAGAAAGATACACATACACAATAACACAATGACACAAGATATGTTGACTAGGGAACCTCTTGATCAAAGAGTAAACCCTGATGGGAATGATGCCCACAAAAAATACAATAATATGAAAGTTCCTTGTGAGAGGATGGACTCTGTTAGGAGTCTTATGAAATACATTCAATACATATCAGTCCATGTTAGGAGACTTTGAATCCCTGCTAAAAGATTCTAACTCTATTAGGAGTTATGGAAGACAAAAGGACCCACTGCCCAAACAGCTTCAGGTGTAAGATCACTGACACACTATCCAACTGATCTTTGTATTACTCAACAAAATAATACCAAAAGATTACTGATCTCAACAACTCAATACTCCTTCTCTGACTGTGCCAAACCGCACCAACTGCTTCATCAAATCTTTATACTTTGCATATCCTCTTCCAACAAGTATTGCACAATTCCGCAATTCACTTTCAAATACAATACACAATTACATTTTACAATAAGGAAAAAATTCCTTCCTTTATACCACACTCAAATAATTACAAATGAGTCGGCATACAAATTACAAAATAAAATCTTCCACACGTTACATAAAAATTACACAAAACTGTCAGCTTCCAATTAAGATAATTCTTCACTCGTGTGACCTCGGACCTTGCGCTCATGTCTACGTCACTATCATCGTGTCTTGAACTGATGTTCAACTATGCGTGATCAGATTCAATCCCGATTAGGAGATATCATCTAATTTTCACAAACCGCTACTCAAGAACATTGTCTGAATACTGCTTCCACTGATTTCCACATAACTGTCATGAATAAATAATTTTTTGTACGTGATCTTAACCATGATCTTATAGAACATCATAGAGTAATTCCACAACTCTGCACAGCTAGATCTTCAATATCCCAAGTGTGCTAACTCAATCACTGTCTGCTACTCTGCTAATCTTCAGTAGATCACTGTGTTGACATCAATGACAATCACAGTCATGAATGCAACAACAACTGCTACAAAATGGCTACGAATACTCCCCCATAGGATATATTCAACATTCATTCCTAATAATTCTTTCATCCACCAAAGAAATTTAAGCATTACTAACATATTTTTCCTTCTCTTTCTTACAGCATAATCAAACATATCTCTTACAATTTAGTGTTAGGTTATAAGTATTATAAATAACAAGCATTACCAACAGCTTCTGCCCAAAAGCATGTATCTAGCTTTGCACTGCTTAACACGCTCCTAACTCTTTCCATTAATATATGGTTCATTATTTCTACCCCATTTTTTTGGGAAGTGTAAGGTGTAGTATTTTGTCTAACAATTCCTACATGTTCGCAAAAGTCATCAAATTCCTTAGAGTAATATTCAACCCCATTATTAGATCTCAATACTTTTATCTAATAATCTTGTTGTATTTCTACCAATGCCTTAAATTTCTTAAACTTGGTGAAAAAATTAAACTTTGAATGCATAAAATAGATCCAAGTATATCTTAAGACATCATCAATGAAAGAAACATAATGCCAAGTCTATTCAAAGAGTTAACATCCATTGGACCACATACATTTGAATGAATAATCTCTAAAGGTTTCTTAGCCTCATTAAATCCTTTAGGAAATGATGATCGATTTTGTTTACCAAACACACAATACTCACAAGAATCACTCTTACTAACAAAATAATTAGAAATCCCCTCAAATATTTTCTTATCTAGAGTGGTCTTAAGACATGTTCACCAATGTGATGCAATCTGTGGTGCTACTACATACTTGCATTTTCAATCCTAGTTACAAAAGTAGAATTACAAAGAGTGGAAGCATGTAGCTTAAACAAAGTTCATATCTGAGATCCCTTAGCAATCATCAAACTCCCCCTTACTAATCCTTCTTTTACCCGCAATATTCATTAAGGTGTTATTATCAAAAGAAACTTATACTCCATCATATCCTAAATTACACTCAAAAAATAACTTCCTAAGAGGATCCATATGGTAAGAAGCACCCAAATCAACAAGCCAAGCATCATTACTAATAAATTTAATAGAAATAAAGAAAGCAACAAAACTAGTGTCATTGGAGGACATATTCATGTAAGCATCAATACGAGCTTCTTCTTATTCCTACACTCCTTTACATGCCCTCTTTTTCTAGAATTTTGACACTTTACTCTTTTCAAGGGTCTTAGAATGTCCTTTTGAAATTTTCTTCTTTTATTTGTAGAAGTTGATGATGATTTCAATCCACAAGCCAAGAGTCATCTACCAACACACCACCTATTGATATATTGTCCTAAATTGTAAGCATGTACAATTTTGGTCCTTAACTAGGCTCCATTTTAGTGTCAAAGCCTTTCATGCATCATAGGCCTTTATGCTATATATATTTAATTAATAAAGATTTAAATATATGTCCTCTCTTGATTTAATTTATGTGAGGGCCCTTAATTATAGGTGTGCCCCTTTAATTATTTCATCTCAATCATCACCACTTGCATACGTAGGCCCTTTTTTATTATGGGTGGATTTTTGAATTTATTCTGAAATCAACCCCTGATTTTGTGTGGATTTTTAGAATCCCTACATCCAAATTGACACTCGAATCAAATATTAGCTTGATATTTTCAATATAGGGTGAGTGAGTCGGTATAGGGTAAGTCAAACTCACCCCATACTCTGTAGTTTGTGCCCAAATTTGAATTGAAGAAAGGTCCTGGGTTTTTAGTGGTAATCTCTTGGAGGAAGAAGAAGCCACTTGAAGGAGGAGATCTCTAAGAAATCAAGCACCCAAATTTTCAATCAAGGAAATAATTGACATTGGTATTCATCCATTCAAGCATCAAGCGTGGAAGACAAGGAGTAATGTCTAGATCAAAGCATATTTGAAGGCATTCATGTTCTTCCTATCCTAGATCAAAGGTCAAGAGAACATCAAAAATCACTTTCAAGCATCTTTATAAGAGATTCAACATTACAAAGGTTTGTGAAGGTATTGCACCTTATCAAGCCTCTGCTACTAACAACACACTTTCAATTTTAAATAATTTCCTTTCAATTCCATGGTTGATTCCTAAACAGGGATTTGACCAAGGCAAACCCCTTTTCATCAACATTCTTCTCATTTTCTATGTGCAGATGATAGGTGGCACAATTATGGAGACAGTTATAGGAAATTCTAATAGAGAACGACAATTGATTGACATTTCATCAGAATTTATCTATTATAAGGTGAGACAAACTTGCCTCATAGTTTGCACTTTCCCCTGACCCTCAGAGCTACCCCATACCTACCTTTTTGGACTGCAATTTGAATCATAGGTTAGTCAATGTTCTATTTTCTTAAAACTTATTATAGAATCAAATTTACAATCTCTATATATATGTATGCTTAAATACTTCATTTCTCATTTCAATCTTGTATTTACCCTTTCTACATTACATAGTTAGTTTTCAAATCAATAAAAAAGGAATCCTCTCATCCTTTTAGTGCTTGAGCCTCCTCGAGCCTAGTGGATCATCCTTCCTTCCAATGTGATGAAAGAAGATAGGTGTAAGCTTCCTATTTTTTCCATTCATACTAGTGATTTCCCCTCACATTGCCCCTCAATTAATTTTTTTTCATTACATTTTGGTGAATCTGACATATCTTACATGTCCTTAAATTTTTATTTAGATATTTAGATCTAATTTTTATGCATATATTTCTTATGATTTGAGCGATTAGATTTTATTTAAATACATTTCATTAGCTCATATGTGTAATTATGCCATGCATACTAAGTATTATTCTTTCATTTTAAATCTTACTACTCTCTTTTATGCAATATTTCAATGATAAAGTTATTAGTAATTTGTATTGTTTAAACATCTCTTTCATGCCTTGCTTTGTGTATGAGTTTCATAACCTTGATTCCTACATATAACATGTGTGTGAATAAGTTGTAGATGTATTGGTTCCTTTAAAGGAATAGATTCTAAGTCCTCTAACATATTCCATAGGAATGTACACAATACCTCTATGCCTTCCAATGACATACCTAACATTGTTGGCAATCCTTCTTCCCACTCTTCTCATGATGAGGATGAATCATGAACAAGAGTATCTCATATCCAAGTTTAAAGAATTAAAAAAAATGATGATGATTGTTGTTGATTGGTTGGTTATGTTGTGATGTGTTCACCAACATGTAAATAATATCCTTTACATATATAAGAGTTTGGGGAAGGTAAGATTCTCTTCTTAACCCCAAATTCCCAAAGGAAAGATCCAAATTGATTAACCACAAGGAAATGGTCAATGCATAAATGAATCAATCGACTAGTAATAAGAATAAAGAGGAAAACCTTACATTTTGTTTTGGAAGAGAGTATTAAAATCTTAATTGAAATGAATTAAAGACAAATACTAACCTCAAAGTATAGTAGATCTGGAAATACATGTTTTCTGGTGTTTGTACTAAGTTTCTAGAAATTTTGCAACCGGATGTGGAACAGAAACACAGAGACAAAGAAAACCCAGAAATATTTTTCTTTTCTGAGCCAGATCAACCTTGACCCAAATACAGGGGCCCAATCGAGCCCCTTTATGTCGACCTTGACCTGCACTGCTCCGACGGAAATTTTGTTCGCGGATCCTGAAATTTTTCTGAAAAGGGTATCCGAATCTATTTTGTAATTCGATGTCCCACGCCTGCACCTGCAAGAAAAATGGTTTTGTTGTTTGGATGAGGGGTTTGCCTTGGTCGAACCCTGGTTTTGGAATTAACCTTGAAATAGAATTGAAATTGCAGTAATAAACAAAGTAAATAGAGTTATTCACCTTGTTTATGTTGAAACCCTTGTGGAGGATTCAAATCCTTGAATCCACAAGTATGGATGCTCCAAATGGATGTAGAATTGTAAGATGTAGGATGTCTCAAATCAATTGCCTTTAGATCTTCAACACCAATCTTGAATGGATGTGGATGGAGAAATCTTCAACAAGAGGGGCTCCATAGAGCTTGAATCCTTCAATGGCTACCAATGGATCTCCTTGATGAATTGAATCTTGAAGGTTGAATACTTGAATGCTTGAATGCTCACTTTGATAAATTATGCATAGATGATCCTCCCTTTTCTTTCCTTCTATTTTCCTTTCCTTCTCCCTTTTTTATCTCTCCTTAAATGAGAGGAGAAGGCTTCCTTATATACTAGTCTAGGACACCAACTTCTAGAGAGACCGACATATGAGAAATAAATTCCCATTAGGCTCATACCCTTAGAAGTGGACCTATATTAAATTTCTTTTAAGAGTCACCATTTCGAAGCCCGAAGCAGCCGACCTGGAAGTGGGAAAGAATTCTTTCGAAACCCCGACATCTGAAAATCTTTGGAATTTGAAATTTAGACCTTGGGTCAGGGTCGAGGTTGAATTTGACCCAGAAGGTCGACCTTGACCTTGAGGTCAAGAACCCCAAAATATCATAGCAATATACCAGAAATAGGTAGGAAAGAAGTGGAAAACAAGGCAGGACAAGGGAAAAAACCAAATCCAAGTCAAAGACCCATTCAAGGCATTTGACATGACCCCAAACCACTTACTCGGAGGGCTAAACCAGTCCTAAATGGAAGTGCTTCCATTTTCTGACAATACATTTAGCCCCCACTTTTGCAAGAGTATGGATTCGATTCAAACTCTTGGTAAAGGAGATCACAACGAAAAAGAAAATCTTATTGAAATCAAAGGGACAAAGCAATAATCAAGCTCCCATGGACTCAAGTCTTTGTCAACCCCAAGATTACAATAAGAGAGACATCACTAGAAAAAAGAGAGAACCTCACCCAATGAGAACCTATGTCCCATTGTGAATCACACAACACTACTACATTTGGGGCCAAATTTTGATAGAATCTTCAGACGGATAATTCTTTTTTTATGAATTTGGTGTTTTTTTTTGTAATAGTCCCCAATGGTGTCGGTATTTTGATGGGCTTTAAATAGACCATCAAAATTCTGACAGTTTCGGGGTATAGATGAAAAAAAAAAGTGAAGCAGCCAAATCATTTTTATTTTGATTGCAGAGAAAACGAGCGGGTGAAAGTTGAGCCCGAGAGAAGGTATGTGATTTCTTCATCTTTGATTGGTATCTTTGACGGGCAACGTCTTTCGAGCCTCTAGCATCATATTCAACCGCAAATTTCAAATGCATTGCATTTTATTTGATCATGAATGCTCACTAAAATGACCGCATTCTACTGGTGGCGTGCCCTAGCCCGTGCTTTATCTCCATTATTTGATGTTATTGGTGCTTGTGCTCAAGGATATCGATTCATTATTTTGAAATGTTTGGATTCACGTTTGTTGATGTTACTGGCATGACCATTGTATATTGTTGAGATGCTCACTAAAATGACCGCATTCTAATGGTCTCATGCCCTAGCCCATGCTTTATCTCCATTATTTGATGTTATTGGTGCTTGTGCTCAAGGATATCAATTCACTATTTTGAAATGTTTGGATTCACATTTGTTAATATTACTGGCACAACCATTGTATATTGTTGAGATGCTCTTTGAAATGACCGCATTTACTAGTGTCGTACCCTAGCCCATGCTTTGTCTCCATTATTTGATGTTATTGGTGCTTGTGCTCAAGGATATCAATTCACTATTTTGAAATGTTTGGATTCATGTTTGTTGCTATTATTGGCATGACCATTGTATATTGTTGAGATGCTCTCTGAAATGACCGCATTTTACTGATGTTATTGGTGCTTGTGCTCAAGGATATCGATTCACTATTTTGAAGTGTTGACTGTGGTTATCAAATGAATAGCTCGTGAGCTTCTAGCGAGGTGCCATTTGTATTAATAGCTTAGGGCATCAAATGTATTGTATCATTGATAGTTGAGACTTTGTTAAAAGGAAATAGGACAAAGAACGATTTTGATTTATTTTCTCTATTTTGATCCCTAAGTGGTTGTCGTCGTTATTTTTATTTTGAGTGCAATTTTGATAGAATTTTAGTTGGGATTTTCACTAGGGTTTTTAGTATATTGAGCTACAACATAACACGATTCTTTTTGGTCCTTTTTTTCCCATATTCAGTAGATAAAAATCATGGCGGTAGCCACTTAGCCATCTTTTTAATGTTCCATTTATTTTACAAAGATACAGGTATGTGGATTTATCATTCAGTTGCTTGTAGTTATTGGTCAAATGCAAATATTTTGTCAAGTTGAACGGGAAAGAAATCAGTTTGATGTTTTCGGTTTATGTTAAAAGTTGATTTGGTAAAATCCTCAGAAAATACACTACGTGTTCTAAAATGTAAATAAGTTGAATGTTAAATGTAAGATATATATCTCATCCATAGTAATCAAAAGAAAGGACATGAAACTAAGGAGATTTACCAATCCAAAAATATAAGTGAATAGAAAACATGATTGGTACCTTATGAATTGGTTTTTGAGGTGCGCGATCTTCATCAATCTCCTCAGAAGAAGACCCCTCCTCACTGCTATTGCTCTCTTGTTTAACAATTGGTTTGGAAAAATTTATTTAACACAAAAGAAAAATTACAAAATTGAACCAATGGCATGTTTACAACAAAGAAATCGAATGATAATAATATGCTGAAAATTCTATTATGTTTAATACACGCCAAAGGACCAGTCCCAACAATTCTTAAACATACTTTATCTGATATGATGAATTGTTAATAAAGGTCTAATTCTGTAGAATGCTAGCATGAAGGAAGATTTGACCTAGCCAAATCTTCCTTGTACCACACAAAAAACTGTGTGATAACTATGTCTACTCCAACCTTAATTGTTTAAGAATTCATCATATCAAATAAAGTATGTTTAAGAATTGTTGGGAGTTCTATTACACCTTTGTTGTAAACATGCCATTGGTTCAGTTTTGTAAAAAAAAAATTGTGTTAAATGCATTTAAATGGAACATTAAGCATAATAATAATTGCTTAATCTATTAGTAATTGGCAAATTAAATGCAGATAACACCTTTATCAATTTAGCATGTTATTATAAGATACTAAAGAAGGCCTACTATTTGTCAAACAAATCTTCATTGTCCCCCACAATGAAGACAATGAAGATTGACCTCCTGCCCCACAACAAAGAACATTGTAATAAGACCTTTTAATCCTAGTGACAAGAACATAGAAGCATTCTAACTCATTTGTAGATAAAATAAGCTTTCTATAAAATGAAAGGTTCAACCTTATTAATACTAGCACTTGCACTCAAAGGATAGTGATCTGGCTGAAAGACTTAAGAGAGACTTTGACCCAAGAGCTTCATCATCAAGCTCTACAACCTCTTGTAGCTATCTTCATAGCAACAAGAGTCATTGGATACGCCAAATTTTTCAAAATTTTGTACTTAGTTTGTAGGTTGACTTTGTACAAAGTAGATTGTAATTGAAAATTTAAAAACTATTTGCATCAGTCATTATTCATGCACTATGCAATATGCATTGTGCAACACAATGAAATAGGCAATGTGTATAGAAATGACAAAAACTATATTCCACAATTCTTGGGCCAAACTCTAAATTTATTTTCTTTTTATATCTCTATGCTATTGAGACCACTTCCATTTTATTAAACATAATTTTTCCCAATTAAAAATCTCAATTAGAAAGATATAATATAGTGTTAGAATAAACTTTGTACAAAGACATGTAATGCTTATGTTAATGATCAAACGCACATATGGATTCACTGTTCTATTCACTGTTCCATGGGACAATGGATTACCAGAGTTGTAGAGAATTTAATCTTTTATTGATATTCCTCTTCTTTGCTTCATACATCTTGATGCAGAGCCCTCTACTATCACCTTAAGGATACCAACTCAACTCGAGGATTCAACAAGTAACTTGGAATCTACTCAAGGAATTAGCCTCAAGTCAAGGATTAAGTAGAGTTCCCTGACTTTTTTAATCACTTCCACAACCATGCATATGTGGTAAAAATTCATGAGAGACTAAAGAAGACCTGCTATTTGTCAAACAAATCTTCATTGTCCCCCACAAAAAACTAAGTAATAACTACTCTACCCTTAATTTGTTTAACAATGCACCATATTAGATAAAGTAGGTTCTATCACACATGGCACAGACTCTCTTCAAACTCACAATACGTTGTATGTGTAGTATAAAACTCATGAGATTCTAAAGAAGGCCTCACTCTTAATCAGCCAAATCTTCCTTGTACCACACAAAAAACTGTGTGATAACTATGTCTACTCCAACCTTAATTGTTTAAGAATTCATCATATCAAATAAAGTATGTTTAAGAATTGTTGGGATTGGTCCTTTGGCGTGTATTAAACAGAATAGAATTTTCAGCATATTATTATCATTCTATTTCTTTGTTGTAAACATGCCATTTGTTCAGTTTTGTAAAAAAAAATTGTGTTAAATGCATTTTAAATAAAGGTCTAATTCTGTAGACTACTAGCACGAAGGAAGATTTGACCTAGCAATCTACAAAATTATACCTCTATCTATAGCTTTGTCTAATTTTGTAGACTTCTAGGTGTGCTGTAATTTGAATATTTTTCTAACAAATAGCAGGCCTTCTTTAGTATCTATAATAACATGCTAAACTGATAAAGGTGTTATCTTCATTTAATCTGCCAATTACTAATAGATTAAGCATATTATTACTATGCTTAATGTTCCATTTAAATGCATTTAACACAAAAAACAAATTTACAAAATTGAACCAATGGCATATTTTTTGTGTGGTACAAGGAAGATTTGGCTAGGTCAAATCTTCCTTCGTGCTAGCAGTCTACAAAATTAGACCTTTATTAACAATTCATCATATCAAATAAAGTATGTTTAAGAATTGTTGGGACTGGTCCTTTGGCATACTAGATTGAATTCATAAATGGATTTAATTTTATTTTGTATGTGAAATTTTGGGAGTTGCATGAGACGTTTTAGTGTCTAAACACTCAACTAATCCCTCTAACCAATTAGTAGTGGTTGGGGAAGTTGAGAGGAAAGTTTTCAAACATTCATATTTACTTATTGAATGCTTTGGAGACTGCTGGTTTGACTGTCCATGCGTTACCAATGACTCAGATTCATTAAAGGATACAAAACCCTTCATTTTGGGTTATTGTGTGTGGATTCAAATGTAGGTTTGATTTGGTTAATGTTTAGAAGAGATCAATAAAGTATTTAAAGAAAATCTTACATGTTTGGAGAGGTTTGAGAGGCACTTATCATGACTTTACCCTCACAAATAGTGACATAGACTGGTTTTACTAAGTTTCTTTTATCTGTCGCAGGGGTACAGTCAGAGGCTTCATTGAAAAAATTATCCTTTGAATGGTTACTATGAATATGAATGATTTGATATAGCATATTGGTCATTTTACTTGAAGTTTGGAATAGCTTGTGCAAGGGTGAAAGTACTTTTGATCATTTTGGTCGTGATTGTTCCTCTACACATTCAGGAAATGTAATTGTCTAATGATTATATGTAATGTTGAATGGATTAAATGATTTATTCTTGGTATAAGTGAATGGATTGAATAGTGTTGGTGTTAGGTTTCATTTATTATTGAATTCAATGGTTTCCAAGATGTGTTGAGGAGTTGCTCCTTGTTTAATGTTAATTGTTCCTGCACAATCCACTCGTACAATAGTGAAATGCTATGTGGAATGGATGATTGATAGTTTTCCTTGAGGGAAGGGGGATTGTGAAAGACTTTTTATCATTGTATTGTGTATTTCCAATATGTTTGGATGTAGGGAAGACCAGGAGAATGAAGGATCACTCACTGATTGCATGATAACCCAGTTTTGAAGGGTCATTGGTTGAGGGGACAGTCAAGGTTCGGATGATTGGGCCATTGGAGGACCCTATTTCTTTGTATGAATGATCATGATATGGTCATAATATGGTGTTTGATCCATTAGAAGGACCTAGGAAGGTGTGGAGGTGGATGTTTGGGAAAGCCCTAGGTTATTAGGCCTTAAAGGGAGGGTTTTGTGAATGAAACCTCTGCATCAAGGGCTTAACTAAGAATCCAAGAAACCAAACTTCTCAAGACCACTGCAAACATCACGACTATTGCTTGTTTCCAATGGGTCCTTGCTCATTCTATTTTCTGACTGAGCGATCAAATTTGGGGAAGAATCAGTGCAGGCAAAGAGAAAGAGAGAAAAAATGGTGCAGTATAATTTTAGGAACAAGTTGGCCCTTGGCCAAATCAATATTGCTCACAATCTCATTGCCAAAGTGGCCAAAGACTATGTTAGGCTGATAAAATATTGGGATTATCTTTACCCTAATGTTGGCAAGAGTTGCTCAGTATTATTGTCTTGGCTCATTTGAAGGTGGTTGTTTTATTTTTCCTTGATGTTTCAGGGTCCTGTGGTTATAGTATTGTGCAACAAGAAGCTCTGTTTCACAGCGTAAAACCTTTGTTTTCCAATAAGCCTCTTATTGTAATTTGTAATAAGATTGATTTGCAACCACTAGAGACACTACTGGAGGAGGATTCAAAATTGGTTGCGGAGATGAGATCTGAGGCTGGGAAAAATATGGGTGCGGATTCGCAACCACTAGACGCTACTCTCTATAAGTGCTTTGAAGGAAGAAGGGGTGATTGCGGTCAAGAATGCTGCATGTGAGAGGTTGTTGGAGTAGAGAGTGGAAATTAAGATGAAGTCGAAGAAGATCAGTACTTGTCTCAATAGGATTCATGCTGCAATGCCCAAGGTGCGAGATGGGAAAGAGAGGCCCCCTTGTAGGATTCATGTTGCAATGCCCAAGCGAGTTGCAATGACCAAGGAAGTTTGACAAGAACAAGGAATATGGCTTAAATAGAATGGGAAGACATCTTTCTAGCCTGGGCCTGGATCCTTCAGCAATTAGCTTCATAATAAATGAAGTAGATAAGAGCTGAGCAATTAGCTTCCCAAGAAAAATCTCATAAATGAACTATGTACCCCAATTCATGTGCCCTTTGTGTGTACCTAAATGATATATTTGAAACAACAAGGGTAAGGCTTAAAGAAGTTAATTTTGCATCACATTATGTAGTTGTTGCAATAGCAAAGCATTAGGTGCCACCTTCAGCACAATATGATCACTAGAAAGGTCTATATGTTTTATGAAGTTTGGTTGTTGTGGATAGGTGATCATATTGTGATGCTCTGCTACTGCAACAACTACATACTATGATGCAAAATTAACTTATTTAAGCTTTACCCTTTTTGTTTCAAATATATCATTTAGGTATGCACATAGGACATAGGAATTGGGGTACACATAGTTCATTTATGAGATTTTTCTTGGGAAGCTAATTGCTCAGCTCTCGTGTACTTCATTTATTATGAAGTTAATTGTCGAAGGATCTAGGCCCGGGCTAGAAAGATGTCTTCCCGTTCTGTTGTGGATAGGTGTTTCATAAAACATACATACCTGTTGCACATGAATTCTCGATTCAGAGTGGGAAAATCTTATTTTGGATGCGAGGGAGAGAAGCCAACACATAAAGAACATGCACATAAACACGACAGTTGAGAAACATAAATGTAGATATCACAACAGCTGAGAAACATAAATATAGGCATCATGTTCACATTTTTTTGGAGACACAACATAATTGAATGGTATACCCAGACGATGCCACACAACCACTACTCCAAGTTGACACTGCGGGATCCAAAAACCATAGATAAGGAATAAATTTAGAGAGCGGAGGAGGGCCGTAATGACCAAAATAATATAAGGTCCCTATATTATTTTGGTCATTATGGCACTTCTCCTCCGCTCTCTAAATTTATTCCTTATCTATGGTTTTTGGATCCTACAGTGTCAACTTGGAACTGGAGGAGTAGGGGTTGCGTTGCATCATCTGGGTATACCACTCAATTATGTTGTGTCTCCAAAAAATTGTGACCATGATGCCAACATTTATGTTTCTTAGCTGTTGCATCCTAGGACCCCTTATGACCCTTTATGATCCCTAAGAATACATCTTAGAGGTCTTAAAATGTCGTAAAGGGTCATAAGAGGCTCCTAGGAGGGGCCAGATGAGCTTCCACCTTCACGTGGTTGGCCCTGTTAAGTAGAGAATGTTAAACTATTCTCGAAATAAAGAGAAGCTCAATAATTTAAGGTCTCAGTCCATGGAGATGCTGAAAAAATGACGGGAATCAATGATGGAGAGTTTTTAGATACTGAGAAGACGTATATGCAGTGGAGGCCAGAAGAGATTTTTGTGGAGATTTGCTAGATGTGGAGATTTAGTAGAGAGGGTTTCCAGATTGAGTACCAGTGCAGAGATGATGATTCAGTAACCTACGTCTATAAAACCTTCACAAATATCCCTTTTTTGGCCTCCACTCATACCTCTTCTCAGAATCTAAAAACTTTGGATACTGTGTCTCATCCATGCACGAAATGTGCTAGTGATCGTATAAAATTACTTTTGCGAAACTGGGATCAATTATGAGAAGGTAAACAACAAGATAATATTATTGTATCTTTCATTTCTTTTATCCATTCATATTTTCTGCCTTCTCTTATATTGGATATTGTGCAGTGTACATAAAGGCAAGGCGGTGATTATTCTCGATGATCGATAGGTATAAGTCTTCCAGGCCTTACCTAGTAGCCAGGACTAAAGATAGCAGAGCTCAAGAGACCATCATAGTTGATCTATGTCTTTGGTCTATATACTGACAAAACATTTTACATTTCATTAGCTCATCAAATGCAGCGATTTGAAAGAGTTTAATGGATGATATTTTCATGTATAATGTACATTATTTTAGTTTGACACTGAATGAATTTATCTACTTCACGCACTTATAGACATCAAGCACAACCATAAAGAAGCATCACCTCTCGTGGCTTGAGTAATGTAGGCCATGGGAGGAGATGCTTCTTTATTGTTGTGCTCGTAGTCTACAAGTGCGCGGAGTTGATAAATTTGTGCTACGTCAACTTAAATAATATACGTTATAATGAAAATATTATATTAAATTCTTTCAAATCCCCTCATTTGATGAGCTAATGAAAGGTAAAACATTTTTCTAGTATATGGACCAAAGACAGAGACCAACTATGATGGTCTCTTGAGCTCTGCTATCTTTAATGTGAGTATCTGTCGCTTTTTCAACAGAACTTATATTTATTTCGACAGTAGTGCTATACGTCCGATGGCTTTTCCTATCGAAGAGGGTCCCTTTTTGATAGATATTTGTGATGACAATGCTATATCTCTGACAAGTAGACCTGTCAAAGAATCATTGCATATCCGTCACCAATCTTACAGATGTTTGTCGAAGTTTTGATAGATATACTTTATGAAATACCATAGTAAAGTTGCTAATAATGCGGCTAGTTCCAATAGAAAAGGTTGTCAGAATACTGACAGGTATCACTTTCATTGCAATTTGCACCGCAAAAATGTCGACAGACATATCTGTCGAAGTGTCAAAAAATAGGTGTTGCAAATCTAACAGATAGTCGTTGGAATATGGCCTCAAATGTACTAGTGCAAGGAAACAGTGCAACCAAAAAGATGGAGTTGAACCACCTAGTGAATGTGGCTACTCACTAGTCAACCCATCAAGGATTCACCCTCGGGAATATTCTAATCCAAAAGAGAAAAGCCAAAATAAGAGAGATCCAGTCTTAAGGACACCTTCTGACCTTAAGGGATCAAAACTTTGTAAATTGAAACTAGAGGGATCAAGAGATCCTATAAGGTAAAAATCCATACTTTAAGGATTAGTCTCTAATCCATAAAGGGAGAAAAAAAAAAGGTTTAAGTCTGAAAATATTTTGGAAGTGTGTGTGTGCAAAAAGTGAGTAGAGCGTATGCCGCCACGTTAAAGTCATTGCTAACACTTTAACAGGAGCAGTGGCTTGAATGGAAACATAAACAACTCCACTGATTAAGTTTCCACTAAGAGATGCCCCCAAGCGAAGACAAATCAAGGGAAATACCACATAAACATACAAAGAACACAGAAGGGATCTACCTATCGTGGGGTCGGTATGATCATAAAATTATATACATACATACATATATATATATATATATATATATATATATATATATATATATATATATATATATATATATATATATATATATATATATATATATATATATATATATATATATATATATATATATATATATATATTGCAAATTAATTGACATCATTCCCCAAAGAAAGTAGAACTAAAATCACAATGGAGGAAAGAAAACACAAGAGTTACGAAGAAGAGTCTTTTCGGACCACAACATGGAGACCAAAAAGAATCAGTGCTACCAAGTTGCAAATCCAAGCGGACTACACAAGGAAAACATTTACGAACAATAGAACAGGTGCAACATAACATGAAAACAACATATAGAAGAATAGAGATACATATAGAGGAATAGTACAATAGGTTCGATTCCTTTATCACCTTGTAACAACAAAGTAACAAGGGTCGTATAAAATAATCTAACAAACATTTAGCAAACACATTATAGGAGAAACACAATACAACAGGCAAACACACAAAAAGATACCATGGAGGACAAGCCAATCAAGCACATCGCGTACTCTCCCCATCTTGATCTATATCATTTAGGGAAGGTGGGAAACTCACAAGAGGGACTATATCTAACATAGTAGGAATAATAGCCAGTTCCAAACAAGGATCCTCTTGAGAATCGTGATGTTTGATACTAGGTGTAATTATCAATTGTGTTGAAAGCATATTAGGTAAATCAGTATCAATGTCAATAATCTCATATTCATCGTTAGCATCATTAGGATCATCAAGAGTATTTTCTTCATCAAGATTAATCGAAATAGAATCTACGATACGAATAGAATCATCATAATCATTCCTCTTAACATCATTATTAACATTAACTTCTTCCAACACATCAGGCATAGGCTAGTCAAAAGAAGGTAACGAACTTTGAAGAACAGAGGCATGGGCCTTAGCTTGAGCTTGACGCTTCTTACGACATTCATTGGCAGATCGGTTACATTTTGTCTTGTTTGAAATATGTTGAGAACTAGGGGGAACAACCATTGGTTCCTTCACAGGTTCTATATGAGGATTAGTAGGATTCTTAGTAGGCTGAAAAGAAACACTAGGACCTTGATTAACAAAACTAGAAGCAATGGATAAAGGAGGTATGGAAGGCGTAGGCAAAAGACCACGGTTAAGATCCATCTGAGGCATGCTTAACTCAACAATCTTGCGATGTTTATAGCTTGATATGAGCGAAAAAGGTTATCAGGTCAAGAAGAACATGAATTAGGTAATGAAGGCCAAAATAAGTCAAGGGTAGCACAATCCCTAGGCCTAGAAGGTTGATATAAACTATGATTAATCATTTTCACTTATTCATCATGAATGAATTTAATACACTTATGGATAGGAGAAGAAACGACATGCATGTCATTCAACCAAGGCAAACCAAGCTTAACTTGAAACTAATCAAAAGTAGGGACAACAATGAAGGTAGTGTCCACAACTTTACCACAAAGTTCAACAGGCAAGTTAATAGAACCAAATGATGGATAGAGAAAACCATTACAATTTTGGATCCACACATTAGATGTATCATAACAATCATGTTGCAAGTTCTTCATAAAAAGATTTTCTTCAGTAATGAAATTGACTAAGGATGTAGGACCAACAAGATAACCACACGTAGGTATCTTAGAAATCCTAAAATAAATATAGAGGGGACCATCAGGAGCTTTAATAGTCTCAGAATCATCAAAGATGATCAAGAGTTCCCTAGGTCTTTTATTCTTAGGTTGTTTTTGAGGTTTAGGTTGAGGTTGAGGCTTAGGCTTAGGTTGAGGTAGAAATTGAAGTTGAGGTTGAGATTGAGGCTGGGGTGGAGATATAGGTTGAGACAAAACAACATGCTCCACATGGTTAACAATATGATTGAGATCATCCATCTTTGAATCATAAATATTATCCACAGAAGATGGTTGAACAATGGTATTAGTATCATGTGTAGGCAAAGGATCCGTATAGATTTGGAGGTTTTAATTAGGAGGAGAGATGGATTTTTTCCCACTACCATCAAAATTATCAACAGATAAAGTGTTAGAATCAATTAAGTCTTGAACCTTATGTTTTAGAGAATAACACTTCTCAGTATCATGGCCATTTTGATGATGGTATTGACAAAAGGCTTTGGGATCAAAGGATTTGGATGCCATCATAGTAGGAAGAAGAGGTTGAATAGGAGGCAAAGTAATCATATTAGCATTCAACAATTTACTCATAATAGAATGTAAAGATTCAGAAAGAGGAGTAAATGTACAATTCAGATTGAAAACACTGAATGCAGAAGTGGCATTGTTGGATGCAACAACAATTTGATCAGCAACTGAATTTTCTTGCTTATTTATCTTGACATAGTTGTTAGGTTTTTTAAACTTGTTGGGATTAGGAGCAACATTACTCTTATCAACTAGAACATGAGCCATTGGAGTGTT
Source organism: Chamaecyparis obtusa (assembly GCA_027943335.1). NCBI lineage: Eukaryota > Viridiplantae > Streptophyta > Pinopsida > Cupressales > Cupressaceae > Chamaecyparis > Chamaecyparis obtusa. Next base: position 44,194 of record BSBK01013515.1, on the reverse strand, counting down.
GCTCTCAAATTGAATCACTTGTAATTTATTATGATGAAGTGTTACACAAAGTTATTGAAAAGAGGTAAATTCAGCAAGCAGGATCTTATCTCTAATATCTTTTTGTAAATTTGAAATAAACATATGTTGAATATCAATATTAGGAACATGATAAGAAATTTGAGCATACAAATGCTTAAATCTACCAATAAATTCAATCAATTTTTCTTTAGTATTTTGTTTACAATGCATCAAATCAGTTAAGGACACCTGCAGACCAATGTTATTTTGGAACTGTTGGATAAAAGTATTAGGAAGTTTTGGAAAAGAATCAATAGAATAAGGAGGCAAGGAACAATACCATTGCAAGGCCTTATCACGAAAATTTCTATCAAACAACTTGGCTAAAATCCTATGGTCATGAGCATAGCCACTACAAAGGATTTGAAATGTTTTAACATGAGTGACAGGGTCTCCCTTACCATTGTAATTCTCAAGACGAGGCATATTGGCTTGCTGAGGAATAGTAGCATGAATAATGTCTAGGGATAAAGGACTACCCATGTCACATGTAGGAATACTAAACTTGGATTGAGTTAAGGATGCAAGTTGTTGTTGTAAAGAGGACACAATTTGAGCCAGACTAATGATTGTGGAATCATTAGAAGAAATAGGAGGCATAGAAACATTAGAAACACTAGGGAAAGTGTAGGAAGTAGCGGAATGGAAGACACAACTGGTGGAACACTTGGAACCACAGTTGGAAGAGGGTTGGAATAGGTAAAAGGAACACAATGGTAACAAGGTTATGAGGTAGGTAGAGACACTGGAGGAACACTCACAGGAAGAGATGGAAGAGATGTAGTCAATAAGGAGGAGTATAAGTAGGAATGCTAGGTAAAGAAACGGAAGAAGGTTCCACACTAGTGACAGGAGGAGTGAATCCTAGATCTTGAGCTTCTTGAGCTAAAGGTTTGATATCTAAATGCACAAGATGAGTGATACCATGCAAGAGATTAACACCTTGATCACTATCCCGAAGAACTTTTTTAAGAGCCTCTATAACTTGAATAGAATCTTGATTATGGTTTTTTTGAATAAGCCAATTTCCCATTTTATCAAGTTCATTTGAAAGTTTTTGGACTTGTTCAGGAGCAACTCTTAAAGCATCACCCTCATCGTGAGATGAGTGAGAAGAGTTATGCTCCATAGTAGGATTAGAATCATGAGTGATTAAATTGTCATTCGAGATCCTAAGGAAAGGAGAGTAAGACTCAAGATCAAAGGAACCCATAAGTCTGTGACTTCTTCTAAGCGGGATATTATAAGTAGGACTAAAGGTAGTAAAGCTCATACACCAATGCAATGCAAATGAACTAAATTGCAAAAACACAAGGCATGAACGAATAAATGTTTTTTTTAATTTTTGCTTTATATGATTTTTTGTTTTATTTTTGAAATGAAAATGCAAGCACATAAAAGTAGGCTAATCTAATATACATGCAAGATCTAACATGAAATGTAAATCTAACACCACAAAAGAAAGAGTTGTTGATGCAGGAGCATCTCAGGTCCTTGGCAATCCTCTGTCACCAAAAACATACTTGAGTTTGTTTGTGTTGCTCGATTCTTGCTTTGACCGAGTTGGTTTGGTGTTGCTCGGTTTCCTTTGTTCGCCGATGTTGGTCGGTTATCTCTCTGGCACTTAGTGAATTTCCCTGGTGCTCAATGATGCTTGTCTAGCGCTCGGTGATGCTTGTTTGGCGCTCGGTTTCCTTGCTTATCGAGTTATTTGTTTTGGATTTCTTTTGAGGCCGACTTGTGCAGTTAATTTGGGTCATGGATTTAATGTTGGTATCCATCATTGGGAAGCATGTGGACCTAGATCTGGTCGTTCCTTCCATTGATTATGGATCTGAAGGCCAACTTGGTTCAGTAGCCTCTTGTATAAATGTATTTGTTTGGTTAGAGTTTAGGAAGGAGTTTTAGAGGAGAAGATAGAAGATATAAGTTTAGAGATTGTTGATAGATCCTCGCATGTTTGAGGACTTATGTACTTGATGGTAATATCTAGCCTAAACCGGGAAGGCCTTATAGCCTGGCATGTATGAATCAATTTGAAGATAATATATGAAAGTTTTTTGCATTCTCTCTCCCACTGTTGTGTGTTGTTGCTTTCGCGTGTTGTTGAGCAAGGTGGATCTGGTTAGGGTGTGCCATTTTTGGTCCCTCATGTCCACTCTTGTGTCAAGTGGTATCAGAGCGAGGTTAGATCTGGATCTAGGTTTGCGAATCTAGATTTGAAGGTTCCTTCTTGTAAATCCCTAGTTGAATTGTTGTGGGGTAGCAGATTGCAATCTGACCTGCAATTGCAAGGGGTTTTCAAGATGGTTTGTGGGAGGCAAGACACAGATCCAGGATTGGCAGACATGTTGAGACAACTTGTTGCTAGATTAGAAGTTGTTGAAACAGCCTAGAGAAGAGGAAGACATCTTGAAGATGTTAGTGATGATGAAATTGAGGTAGAACAAGGTGATGAAGAACTTGCACCTGTGATGGATCAGGGTGAGGAAATATTCTTGAAGGCTTTGACAAGTCTAAAGTCTACACCACACTTTAATCCTCCTGAGTATGGTGGAAAATTGGATTCTGATGAATTGGTGGATTGGATCACTGAGATGGAAAAGTACTTTGAGTATGAAAATGTACTTGAGGAAAAGAAGGTGAAAATTGTAAGCACAAAGTTGAAAAGTCATGCATCCTTGTGGTGGGAACATCTGCAGCTAGACAGAAAGAGGAAAGGTAAAGACAAAATCAAGGTATGGAGTAAGATGGTGAATAAATTAAAACAAAAATTCTTACTTGTGATTATCAGATTAATCTAGTTAGGCGAATGCAAAGTTTAAGACAGAAAGATAGCTCAGTAAAGGAATATATTGAGGAATTCTATAGATTAGATATCAGATCTGGACATGATGAAGATGATGTGGAAAGAATTGCTAGATACCTGAATGGTTTGAGAGTTTCCATCCAAGAAGAAATCAGTTTGGTCAAATTGGAGAACATTGAAGAGGCTTATCAATTTGCATTGAAAGCTGAGGAGAAATTGAATAAGAGACATGAGCAAAGACAAAGGGGAAGAGGTGGTAGACTCCATAGAGGAAGAGGTAGATCCCATGGTGAAAATAGTAGATTTGAACCAGAAAATACAACTCTGGATAAAGGCAAGACCCAGTGGAAAGGTGAAAGTTCATCTAGAGGGAGAGGCAATAACTACCGAGGTGGTTATAATAGAGGTGGTTTTCGAAGAACTTGTTACAATTGTGGAGAAGAAGGACATAGATCATTTGAGTGTACACATGCAAGGAAGAAAGCTAGTAGTAGTAGAAATACTTTGGTGCAAGGAGAGTCACCGAATGAACCTGAGAAGGAAAATAACTTGATGGTAAGAAGAGCACTTTGGAATGAAGGTAAAAAGGAAGATCTAGTAAGGAAAATTTTGTTCAAGAACAGATGTAGATTTTCTGACAAAGCTTGGAAGGTAACCATTGACAGTGGTAGCTCAGAGAATCTGGCATCTGAGAAAATGGTCACGAAGTTACAGTTGAAAAGGTTGGAACATCTGAAGCCCTATCAGATTTCATGGATCAAAGATGAGCATAAACTCTTGGTAAGTAAACAATGTTATGTGAATTTGAAAATTGGAAAGTACTATGATAAGGTGTTATGTGATATCATGCCTATGGATTGTTGTCATATTTTGTTGGGTAGACCTTGGAAATATGATAGACATGCTATATATGATGGGAGATTGCATAAGTATACTATTTGGGCTGATGGAAGAAGACAAATCTTGTTACCTTTGATGGAAGAACCTGTTAGTAATGTTTGCACATCTGTGAAAGTTTTCTTGATGGAAGGAAGAAAGTTTGTTAAGGATTTAAAGAAAAATGATGTATGTTTTGTTGTGATTCCTAACAAACTAAGTAATAAAACAAAGGATAGTGTCCCTGAGGAGATTGATAAGTTACTCACCAAGTACAGTGAAATTATTTTTGATAATGTACCTAATGGTTTGCCACCAAAGAGAAGCATTGATCATTGTTTGGATCTTATTCTTGGAGCTAGTTTATCGAATAAGGCACCTCATCGGTTGACACCTACCAAGAATCAGGAATTGAACTGACAAATTCAAGAATTGTTGCAGAAAGGTTTGATCAGAGAAATTTTGAGTCCTTGTGCAGTACCTATGGTATTGGCACCTAATAAGAATGGAGAATGGTGAATGTGTACTGATTCAAGAGCAATCAACAGGATAACAGTGAAGTCTAGGTTTCCTATACTGAGAATGGATGATATAATGGATAGTTTGACTAGAGCAAAGTATTTTACTAAAATCGATTTGAAAAGTGGGTATCGTCACATTAGAATCGGAGAAGGTGATGAATGGAAGACTGCTTTCAAGACAAAAGAAGGTTTGTATGAGTGGTTGGTTATGCCTTTTGGTTTAACTAATGCACCGAGTACTTTTATGAGGTTGATGAATGAAGTTTTGAAGAAATTTTTGGGTAAGTTTGTGATCGTATATCTTGATGATATTCTAATATTCAGTAAGACCAGAGAAGAACATTTGTTGCATGTTAGACAATTTTTGCAGAGATTGAAAGAAGAAAAGTTACTGATAAATCTAAAAAAGTGTTCATTCATGAAAGAGGAGATTGTGTATTTGAGATTTGTGATTTCAGTTGATGGTTTGAAAATGGACCCTGAAAAGGTTGAAGCTATTTTGAATTGGCCTACACTTGAGAGTGCTAGTGAGGTAAGATCATTTCATGGTTTGGCAAGTTTTTACCGAAAGTTCATTAGGAATTTTAGTTCAATTTGTAATGTTATGACTGAGACTATGAGAGGAGACAAAAGAGAATTCAAGTGGATAGATGGAGCTGATAAAAGTTTTGAGACTCTGAAGTAGAAGGTTGTTGAATTGCCTGTTTTAGTGTTGCCTGATTTCAATAAGGTATTTCAAGTGGAATGTGATACAAGTGGAAGTGCAATTGGAGCTGTGTTGAGTCAAGAAGTTAAACTTGTTGCTTTCTTTAGTGAAAAGTTGAATGATGCAAAAAGGAAATATTCTATGTATGATCAAGAATTCTATGCTATTGTTCAAGCACTGAAGAAATGGAGACATTATTTGATGCCAAGTGAATTTGTGTTGTATACCGATCATAAAGCTTTACAGTATTTGGGTAGTTAGAATAAGTTGAATCAAAGACATATGAAATGGGTTGAGTATTTACAGAGTTATACATTTGTGATAAAGCATAAGAGTGGAGTCACTAACCGAGTTGCCGATGCATTGAGTAGAAGAAGATCTTTGATGACCGAGATTTGATCCTGATTTTTCTGAGCCATGGAGAAAGTGCAGAGTACCTATTCAAGATCAATAGAGTACTAAATGGGATGAATAGTTTATGCAAGGAGGCATGTTGTTTAAAAGTATTCAGTTGTGTATACCGAGAGGAGCAATGAGAACTAATTTTATAAAGGAGAAACATAGTAGTGGTTTGGCTAGACATTTTGGTGTTCATAAGACATTGAATTTGCTTAAGGAGAAATACTTTTGGCCACAGTTGTATAAAGACATTCGAAAATTTGTGAAAAGTTGTGTAGTTTGTCAAGTTGCAAAAGGAGTTAGTCAAAATACTGGATTGTATACACCGATTGTTGTATCTGAGAAACCTTGGAGTGACATCAGTATGGATTTTGTTCTTAGCTTACCGAAGACAGTAAGAGGTAATGATTCTATATTTGTTGTTGTGGATAGATTTTCTAAAATGACACATTTTATACCTTGTAGAAAGACATCAGATGCAATACATGTAGCAGATCTTTTCTTTAAGGAAATTGTCAAATTGCATGGATTACCGAGGAGTATTATCTCTGACCGAGACAATAAATTTGTTGGATACTTTTGGAAGACTCTTTGGAGAAAGTTGGGTACTAAGTTGAAATATAGTTCTACATTTCACCCACAAACTGATGGACAGACGAAAGTTGTGAATAGAAGTTTGGGTAATCTTTTGAGATGTTTAGTTGGAGACACACTAAGTAATTGGAATTTTGTGTTGGCACAAGCAGAGTTTGCATATAATAATTCAGTAAATAGGAGTACTGAAAAAATAGCTTTTGAGATTGTAAATGGCATACAACTAAGAGGTATATCAGATTTGAGAGACATTGTCGATGAAAGAAAGAGAAGTGTTGAAGGAGTAAAATTTGTTGAGTACATGAAGACATTGCATGAAGATGTGAAGCTTAAGCTGGAAAAAAGTAATCAGAAATAAAAAGACAGAGCTGATAGATCAAGAAGACATAAAACTTTTGATGTTGGTGATGAAGTGATGGTTCATTTGAGGAGAGGCAGATTTCCTATTGGAACATATGGAAAGCTGAAGATGAAAAAGTTTGGACCTTGCAAGATTTTGAGAAAATTTGACGGTGGAAATGCATATGAGATTGAGTTACCTGATGACATGGATATATCGTCTATATTCAACATTACTGATTTGTATGAGTTTCATGAACTTGAATAAGACATGACAGTACTGATGGATTATCCTAAAAAGCAGAATGAAGAAGTTGAAAAGATTTTGGAGCAAAGAATTGGCAGAAGTACAAGAGGAAAACAGTATATGGAATATCTAGTAAAGTGGAAGAATAGACCGATTGAAGACAGTTCATGGATTCCACAGTCTGAGTTGGATGCATCTCAGATCATACATGTTTCATGATTCAGAGAATCATTTCAAATAACCCCAGGTGTCTGCTGCAGGAGCATCTCGGGTCCTTGGCAATCCTATGTCACCAAAAACATATTTGAGTTTGTTTGTGTTGCTCAATTCCTACCTTGACCAAGTTGGTTTGGTGTTGCTCGATTTCCTTTGTTCACCGGTGTTGGTCAGTTATCTCTCTAGCGCTCGGTGAATTTTCCTGGCGCTCGGTGATGCTTGTTTGGCACTCAGTTTCCTTTCTTACCGAGTTGTTTGTTTTGGATTTCTTTTGAGGCCGACTTGTGCAGTTTATTTGGGTTGCAGATTTAATGTTGGTATCCATCTTTAGGAAGCGTGTGGACCTAGATATGGTCGTTCCTTCCATTGATTGTGGATCTGGAGGCCGACTTGGTTTGGTAGCCTCTTGTATAAATGTAGTTGTTTGGTTAGAGTTTAGGAAAGAGTTTTAGAGGAGAAGATAGAAGATAGAAGTTTAAAGATTGTTGACAGATCCTTGCATGTTTGAGGACTTCTGTACTTGATAGTAATATCTGGCCTAAACCGGGAAGGCCTTACAGCCTGACATGTATGAATCAATTTGAAGATAATATATGAAATTTTTCTGCATTCTCTCTCTCATTGTTATGTGTTGTTGCTTCCGCGTATTGTTGAGCAAGGTGGATCTGGTTAGGGTGTGTCATTTCTAGCCCCTCCTATCCTCTCTTGTGTCAGTTGTCGTAAGCGGGTTCACCAAAATGTAAATAAGAAAAATGATGATGATTGTTGTTGATTGGTTGGTTATGTTGTGATGTGTTCACCAACATGTAAATAATATCCTTTACATATAGAAGAGTTTGGGGAAGGTAAGATTCTCTTCTTAACCCAAAATTCTCAAAGGAAAGATCCAAATTGATTAACCACAAAAAAATGGTCAATGCATAAATGAATCAATCGATTAGTAATAAGAAGAAAAAGGAAAACCTTACATTTCATTTTGGAAGAGAGTATTAAAATATTAATTGAAATGAATTGAAGAAAAATACTCAAAGTATAGCAGATCTGAAAATACCTATTTTCTGGTGTTTGTACTAAGTTTCTAAAAATTCTGCAACTGGATCTGGAACAGAAACACAAAGACGAAGAAAACCCATAAATCTTTTTCTTTTATGAGCCAGGTCGACCTTGACCCAAATACGGGGGTGCAATCATGCCCCTTTATGTCGACCTTGACCTGCACTACTCCGATGAAAATTCTATTCATGGATCCCGAAAGTTTGCTAAAAAGGGTATTCGAATATGTTATGTAATTTGTTGTTCCGTGCCTACACCTGCAAGAAAAATGGTTTTGTTGTTTAGGTGAGGGATTTGCCTTGGTCAAACCCCGATTTTGGAATTAACCTTGAAATAGAATTAAAATTGCAGTAATAAACAAAGTAAATAGAATAATTCACCTTGCTTATGTTGAAACCCTTGTGGAGGATTCGAATCCTTGAATCCACAAGTATGGATGCTCCAAATGGATGTAGAATTATAGGATGTAGGATGTCTCAAATCAAATGTCTTTAGATCTTCAACATCAATCTTGAATGGATCTTGGAATAGGAAGAAGCTTGAATGGATATGGATGGAGAAATCTTCAACAAGAGGGGCTCCATAGAGCTTGAATCCTTCAATGGCTACCAATGGATCTCCTTGATGAATTGAATCTTGAAGGCTTAACTACTTGAATGCTTGAATGCTCACTTTGATAAATTATGCATAGATGATCCTCCCTTTTCTTTCCTTCTCTTTTCCTTTCCTTCTCCCTTTTTTCTCTCTCCTTAAAATGAGAGAAGGCTTCCTTATATACTAGTCTAGGACACCAACTTCTAGAGAGGCCAACATATGAGAAATAAATTCCCATTAGGTTCATACCCTTAGAAGTGGACCTATATTAAATTTATTTTAAGAGTCACCATTTCGAAGCCCAAAGCAGCTAACCCAGAAGCGGGAAATAATTCTTTCCAAACCCTGACATCCAAAAATCTTTGGAATTTGAAATTTAGACCCTGGGTCACGGTTGAGGTCGACCTTGACCCTGAGGTCAAGAACCTCAAAATCTCATAGCAATATACCATAAATAGGTAGGAAAGAAGTGGAAAATAGGATAGGACAGGGGAAAAAACCAGATCCAAGTCAAAGACCCATTCAAGGCATTTAGCATGACCCCAAACCACTTACTCGAAGGGCTAAACTAGTCCTAAATGGAATTGCTTTCATTTTCTGACAATACACCAAGTACAAAATATTTCTCATTATTTCAAAAATCTTGAGCATTGGTTAGGTCAACGACATTCTAATAGTGAGGCATTCCCCTTAGTTGAAGGAATAAGGAAGATGCTTCAAAATGATGAACATGGTGTTGATTTGGTGTGTGGCATAGCCCATCTTATTGATAAATATCTCAAATCCATGAAACAATTTTGGAAAAGACCTTAATCTTTTCAATCCTAATACAACTGTTGAGAATTCCATTCCTATTCCAAAATCCTTTCCTGATGTGCCTAAATACACTCCACCTATGATAACTACATCTATTCAAAACATAAAAGCTACACATGTTAGTGTTGGGGGAATTCCTAATCCTAACATACCTCCTCCCATGAGTGTTCCATGTATTTCCCAACCATCATTTATACCTTCTTAACATAATGACCCCCTTTTAGATTCTAATGCTCCATCCATTCCACATAACATTACACATCATTCGTTATCCAAGATGTACAATACCAACATATCCACATAAGAAACCATTAACAACCTTTCCTAAAGTGTTTTATCCTTACAACATCAACTTGCTTCCATTACTCAATCCAAATACAACATCCCTACTTGTAACATTGCAAGCTCATTATCCCTTGATATCATTCTCGACAGTATCCCTTAATAAATGGAAATACCTATCTTGGAGACATAAAATAGAAAAGGTGATTCCTTTACTCATTTTATGACATTTCAAACCTTGTCTAGTGATTTCTCTAATAATTATAAGCTTATGGCTAAATTCTTCACTTGGACATTTACAGATAAAGTCGTACAATGGTTTTGTTCGTTGCCTCCTTATTTTATTGATTCATTTCAAAAACTTGCTAATGCTTTCATTGAACAATTTCAAAATAATATTGGTCCTCAAATTTCTGAAAATGATTTGATTCATTGTAAGAAAGGTGTTTAGGAAAAAATGACTAATTTTATTAGTAGATTCAAGCATTTGCATGCTAAAATTTCTTATCTTGTGCCTGATATGGATGTTCAAAGAATTTTGATTTCTAATTTTAAAAAATACATTAAAGATAAGATATTTTTTATGAGTTTAGATATTTAACCTAATTGGGTATAGTTCTTCATAATTATCAGCTTCAAGTGAGCCAGTTTGAGTCATCCAATCCAATGACTCTAGTTGATAAGAATGATACCTCTCAGAAATCTTCCCAAAAGTTCAAAAATCCTAACAAAGGTTTTGTAAAGATCAATAATTGTTCCAAAAATGTTGATCTCAAGTCAAAACACCTTCATATTCAAATCGCAAGTCAGTACAACTTTTGAGCTTATGTTTTTGGTCATTGTAGCTTCCTATTTGTTTTCTATTAGTCTGTCTTTTCTAAAAGTTCTTAGATTTTCTTAATTAGTCCTTTATCTTATATCATTATACTATTTTCAGAATCTATTCAGCAGCAAGTATGGAAAGACGCCATGGCAGAGGAATATCATTCCATCCTGAAGAATGATGTATGGGAAATTGTATCTAGACCTAAAGAGAAATCAGTGGTCTCCTCCAAATGGTTGTTTAAGATCAAGCATGTTATAGATGGCACTATAGAAAAGTAAAACTAAAGGTTCGTAGCCAAAGGTTTCTGACAAAACAAAGGAATTTACTATGAAGAAACTTTTGTTCTAGTTGCCCGATATACTGCAATCAGAGTTGTTCTAGCCATTGCAGCTGCCAAAGGATGGAAAGTACATCAAATGGATGTTAAGACCCCATTCTTAAATGGAACTATTGAAGAAGAGGTCTACTTGGAGCAACCTGAAAGATTTGAGATTCATAATTGAATAACACATTGTGTAAGTTAAAGAAAGCCCTTTACGGACTTAAGCAAGCTCCCAAAGCCTGGTATGATAGAATTGACAGTTACCTCGTGATATTAGGATTCTCCAAAAATGATGTAGACCCAAACCTCTACTTTGAGAAAAGAAAAGGTGATATGTTAATGTTAATATTATATGTTGATGATTTGTTGATTATAGGAGAGGATTATCTCATTAATCAATGCAAGAAGGAACTAGCTTCAGAACTTGACATGAAGGAATTAGGACTACTGCACTACTTCCTTGGCTTAAAAGTCTGGCAAAAACCAGATAGCATTATTCTAAACCAAGGAAAGTACACCATTGATATATTGAAGAGATTTGGCATCATGAACTACAGACCAAAGTCATTGCCCATGGAGAAAAATATCCATAATTTGAAGTAGCAACATATTTGTAATCAGCTGATCCCACTCTCTATAGACAGATGATTGGATCATTGATGTATTTGGTCAACACTAGACCAGATATATGTTATGCAGTGAATGCTTTGAGCCAATTCATGTGTGAGCCTAAGGAAATACATATTGTGGTTGTGAAGCATATAATGAGGTACCTTCAAAGTACTCTAAATTATGGACTCAAATATGAAAAGGTTGCCTTAGATCTTCATGGATTCACTGACTCAGATTGGGCTGGAAGTGTGACCGATCAAAAAAGCACCTCAGGGTGTTGCTTCAGTTTAGGATCGGCTATGATATCGGGGATTAGTAGAAAATAGTCGTCAGTGGCACAAATCTCTACAAAGGCCAAATATATCGCAACATCAATGGCTGCTAGAGAAGTAGTATGGCTCAGAAAACTAATTGTAGGATTATTCGGTGAACCACTAAAACTGACTATCATCGACTGTGATAACCAAAGTTGCATCAAGCTATCAGTGAATCCAATATTTCATGACAAATCTAAGCAAATAGAGATTCCTTACCACTATGTGAGAGACATGGTAGAAAGGAATGTGATCCAATTGGAATATATTAGTACAAGAGATGAAACAGCAGATATCCTTACCAAACCACTCCCAAAGGTGAAAGTTGATCACTTCAGGAGACAGATCTAAGCATATAGAGATTCCTTACCACTATGTGAGAGACATAGTAGAAAGGAATGTGATCCAATTGGAATATATCAATACATGAGATCAAACAGCAGATATCCTTAACAAACCACTCCCAAAGGTGAAAGTTGATCACTTCAAGAAAAATCTTGGTATGGTTCAAATGTTAAATTTTGATTTGTACTAATATAATAAATATTTTTAATGGGTAAACATATTTTGTCATATGTGTGACTGTGTGACTTTATGGGCCCACACATCTTGTGCACATTGCTAAAAAATGATGATTTTTTATTTAATGAACACTTGTAATTAACATTATAAGGTGACGATATTGTAATGTTGATATCATGTTGACTTGATATCATCTTGATTCATGGATGTGCCATGATTCATTATGGTAGACATTATGTGATGTAATGTCAGTGCACATACCATAATAGGGGTATATAAGGAAAATTTAATGTTCTCAAGCATATTATATCCTTCATATTACGAGTTAGGTGATATGTAAAACTTGGTATCATGTGTTAGGTGATTCATCATATCACAAGTTAGATGATATGTAAAACTTTGTATCACATGTTAGGTGATTCCTCATATCACATGTTAAGTGATATGTCATACCATTTTACATTCACAAGTAAGGTGGTATATATATTCTTATGAGAAATGAGATGCATCAGATACTTTATCTTCCCTAGCTAAGAGGGAATGTTAAATATGATAGCATCGATAAGATAAATATATAAATGAGTATATATAATACAATTGTGAATATATATTAATATATATATATATATATAACAATGATATCTATCATTATATATACATTAATATATATCCATATATATATATTTTAATGATAAATATTCTCATCTTATAACTATCGATTATCATGAGTAATGGATTAATGATCATTGATTATCATTAGTGATAGATCGATAACCATCGATTATCATTAATGAGATATCAATGATCACCAATTTATATATGACTGTCGACTTACAGTGAATACCAATTAGTATCAGTTTAAGTATCAAAACTGTTATGTTATCGCTGATAGTATTATCAGCTTATGTGATATCGATTCAATATTGATTTGTATTAATAGCGACTTGTTTGTTATGAAGAGTCACGTCAATGATAAGAAGTGACTCATTAATGAGTCACGGCTTATCATTTACATGACTCAACATTTGCTTATACATATATGCAAAATGATTGTTGGCTAAAACATATTGAAATCAAACATAGTGTATTTAGCAATCTACATACAAAAGAATTTAATTAGAAGGTTGTATATTCATAAATAAATAAAAGGGATACAAAAGCTATAATTATCATTTGAATAGAAGTTTGAATTGCATTTACAATCTTTTTGTGCCTAAAAGGGATACCTTCATAATCCACGAGTTGAAGTCACTCACCACTTACAAGTTTCATAGATAGATCCATTGATTGGGCTTTACTCGTATCCATCTCGATCAAAATGCAAGCATATGTTGTATGATAGAACTCTTGGGAGCCCTCATCCACCCCTGAGAATCTACCCAGAATATTTCTAATAGCTTCAAAATAAGAATCAAATCAAAATTGAAGAAAAAGATTGGGTAGTCTTACCCATAAAGGAATGTTGTCAAGGGATTTAATAGCCATATTGAAAGTTGGGTACTGAGGTTTCAATAGTAGCATTTGTTTATTCTCCTAACCCCATTAAGATTTGCACAAGACTTTATTCCTATCTTGTTCATCATCAAATACCACCAGAAAGAATCCATAGGCTCTAGGGTAAATTTGAACATCCCCTTCCAAAATAGGACTCCACACCTCTAATATCCATTAATGCAAACCTCCAAGACTAGACCAAAAACCCTTAAATATCCCTATCAAGCCCATCTTCATGAAAAAATTATATTTTTTGCTACCTCCTCTAATATCTTCATCCAAACATATAGTTACCATGTCTACAAGGAGCTCAACCCATTTTGAACCTGTCATTCTACCATTGTTCTCCTTCTTGATCACTTATGCGTACATGCCACCCCTCTTCTTACCACTCTCCTCCCCCCAAGTACCTTGTCATTCCTTCCTATTTTAATCTTGGAAACCATCCCATCCCTTCACTTTCATGCCATGACCTTCCTCTTGATGGGAAGACCAAAGTTACCAAAACAAGAGGAGGCCTCACCCCTCTCAAAATCCTTGAAATCCCCCCTCTAAATCCTTTTGTGTATATGATCTTCCACACACTTGGTATTTGAAACACCATCCATAGACTTTGCATGATTTCTTGAGTGTGGAAGGTGTTCAAGCCCCCCTGAAATAGCCTTACAAGCACCATTGTCTTTCAAGTATATGTCACCTACGCAAACACCACCCCTTTTATCACAAGAACTAGCACCAAAACCTCACTTTACAAACTACACACCCAAGCCATCAAGATCCTCTACAAATTTAGCACCGAACTTTTCCATTTAGCTTCACAACAATACAGAGTATGAAAAACTCTAGCCGTTGCGGCATAAGGGTTTGGGAGCCTCCTAGCCATCTCAACTTGGCCCTTTAACCCAAATATATTTATTGATAACATAAGTTCCATTTAAATTATCCATAATCTAGTAAATAATTATTGTGTACAATGTGCATCAATTTTCACATTCAATATGTCAAACATTTATGCCAAGAAGGAAATATTGACTTCTTTCATGTTCAATAAGAGTTTGTAATTAGATTATATTTCCACCAAAGATAATTTTGAGGATATATTCCCCATTCTTCATGCTCACTTAAAGCTTTAAAAGTCTCCTTCAAGGGAGGATGAGCAACAACATTCCTTGTGAATTGTTAATCAACCTTGGAGAGGGCATGTTGGATTTTGGATAATCTTGATTTTCAATTTTCATATTTTCTAGCCAACCTCAACATCACTTATATCAATATTTAATATCAAGTCAATTTAGCTCAATCACTTGAATAATATGCGTACACATATATTCGCCTCACTACTTTTCATCTAATTCATATTCAATAATGTTAAATGCAAAACCTCCTACTAGAGAAGAAGACATGATAGATGATGAAAATCTTATGCTTGTAAATACTTCAAATAGTATTAGACTTTTCTTTTTTCATCAAAATTATGTGTGATTCTATTAATAATAATTAAATAAAAATACTTATTTTACATTGAGAAATAAATTATATAACAACACACATGAAAATGGTCTTACCTATTTTTTTCTAATATTTAATAGCATACTATTTTTAAGAGAGATTGACATGACACCATCTTTAATGATGTGAACCACAAATTCTTAAATTAAAGGTAGTAAGCATTGTGACTAACTTAACACCATATTTAATGATGTCAACCACAAACCCTAAATGATGTGAACCATAAATTCTCAGATTACTAGTGTTAGATATATTGGCTAATAACACCATTTTTATTTATAAGTACCATAAACCCTTGAAAGTATAGATGTTAAGTTTTGTGGCCGGGGTAACACCATTTTAATGATGTGAACTAGAAATGCTTATATTAAAAGTGTTTAAAGTTTTAAATATTATGACTAATGTAACACCATTCTTAATGATTGTGAACCACAAATCCTTAAATTAAAGACTGATCTAGCAAATTACAGACATTTAAATTAAAAGAAGCTAACTTAGCAAAAATAAGTGTTACAAACCTTTGAATGCACTTTCAATCCAACAGCATGCCTTGATTGCTTGTTGGGTTGTCCGTATCTTGAACAATGGCTTGTTGGCGAAGCATAGTTTAGACAGAGCTTAATTAGTGGACTGAGCATTGTTATTGTCAAATACCTAACATTGTGATGACGGACAAATACCTAACATTTTGATGATGGACAACTACAGGGATGGATCACTCAGTGTGATTTGATGTGAATAAACAATACACAATCTAAACATTATAATGATGGACAAACATTATGATAGATCACAGAATATAAACATTATAATGATGGACAAACATTATGATAGATCACAGAATATAATCTGAAACATTAATAAAAAAAATAACACAAGATTTAATCTAGAACAAACTGATTTTCAATCATAGTAAATAAATATGTACTGTAATTAACAAACAAACTGATTTTCAATCCTAGTAAATATGTGCTGTAATTAACAAACTGCTTTAAATATATCTCCTCCTGCAGAGACAGGTTCAAACACACAGCAAAATAGTTTATTAACATATTTGCCTAGAATACTTTTAACATTACAAAACTGATGTCTTTGAGCTTCATCTTGGTACACCAAAAAGAAAAGACAACCTAATATGGCCTTTCACCCACAATATTGCCTTGGGGAGAATAATAACAGATAATAAAAGTAGTATCTTTGTTATCACAGGTAACCAAAGCACAGCCCAACTCAGTGGAATTCTTCCACACAAGCTGAGTGTAAACTCCACACTGGTGATCTGGCCGGCAAGAGTTGTTGTTGTAGTCATAAAACTTCTTCTCATCAATCCAATACTGGACCCCTACAGCAGGGGTCAGAGATCCACCCTTACCCCAAAACAGATTTTCACCATACTTTGCGGATCCAGAGGGTTTCATCTCACAGTGGTCATGATCTCTCTGATACCTTGCAAAAAGACTGGCTGAAGCAGCCATTGTGTTGTTCCACCCAAGTAAAGGCACACCCACCACAGCTCGCTCTTTGTTGTGGGTATTCAGAAATTCTTCACTGGTATTTTTCTGTGCACTTATTGTGCACAAACCCATTAATACCAGCACAAAATGGCTTGCAAACCTAAGGATATCCATTATCTTTCAATGGGAGAGTTGGTTCTTCACGTTTACCTCTTGTGAGAATAAATACTGCTTGGGCACAGTGACTGACAGTTTTCAAGCATTTTGTTCGGGATTCCTCGTGGGCACCAGTTGTGCAATTACCTAATTCAAATCAATGGCGGGCGCCTTTATCAAGATCTGAGCTTTTACGTAACGTCAATAAATAGAGTCAGTTCTTCTTTCAGAACGCGATGACTGCCATATCATTTTGGGACATTTTGGTCAGAGATTTTTCTGTGTACCTTCCCTTGCCGACAAAACTAAACTAAACAAAATGAGGTAAAATTGGGAAGATTAATAGTGAATACTCCAATAGTCACGCGTTATTGGAACCAATATTCATGCAGTATTCATCTAATTATTTTTAGTTTTAAAAAAAAATTGTTATTGACTATTAGATGATTTTTTTAGTAGGTTTTTAATTAATGAAATCTACTGAATAGTAATTGGAACATGGACAATAATTATGTGTAATTAGTACAAAATAATTATCTATTTGAGGAGGCAAGACTTCACAAAACTATTACTTTCTTAATCAAGATCTATAATAGAAGAACCAACATTGAAAAGGCTTGAAACTGTGTTAATTGTGTATCTCTTGATTCCCTATATCTCTTGATCTCAAAGACTTCATTAAAATTTCTTATCATTCATTCATAGGATTCAAGAGTGGAGATGAATAGCAACAATAAAAGCAATAATCATCAAATCAAAACTTTTATATTTGCTTGTTCTTTATTTTTGGTTGATCATGGTTCTTCCCATATGAATACAATCAAGTATTCTGTTGTCTTTGAAATCTATTCTTACTAAGAAAATATGATTTTCAAGTCAAATTCATTGACTTATGTTTCATATACGTAATAGATTCTTGTAACCAATTATAAAATATGAATCAATAAATTTATTTATAAATTATATAGATATTCCTACTTATCTATTCTTACTATTAAAAATTACTTTTATATTATTAATTCCTTGCACGCTGCATGATGTAATATCATTTTAGTTATTTTCCACTCCCTCTTTGTTAATAGTTTAGAGGAGGGAAGTAAAAAGGCTCCAACAAGTGGTTGAGAGAGGAGAGGGACACGTGTAGGTGAAGTTGGAGATGCGAAGCCCGTGATGACTTTCCTCCGTGCAATGTTGCAGAAGACTTTCAGAGATTTATCTGAATGAGTCGGTGAGAGGTCATTATTATATGTTTATTATTAGATCATTCTGAATCCGGATTTCAAAAAGTCTGTCCACTTGCTAAGGATATGCATGAATTTAAATGCATAGATAAAGCCCACTGCTTTGCATGTTGAGCGTATACTATTCCAAACAACTCAGTTTTACTAGGAAAGTGGGTCGAAATTGAAAATTTTCGTTGACTACTTTTTAGAAAGTATTTAGTCTTTCCTTTTCTTTTTCTCGTTGCTGCTGTATAGTTAGTCTACTATTTCTTTAAAGATCATCGACTTTTTGAGGGTGTAATTTTTTTTTGGGAGGATTAGGGGAAGCTATTATTAGTCGGCTAACTTTGACTTCGTACATTTTGTAGAAGTTAAATTATATAGATGATTTTTTTTCTATCGTCTTTGTATACAATTTAGTTATTTTAAAAAACAAAAAAAATTCTAAATATTAATGAATTGCATATCAGATTTTGGTAATCTATTTGGTTGTTTTCATATAAATTTTGCTACTTAAATATTTTTTTATTTTTAAGTATTAACGAAGCACTCTTTGTAGATTCATTGTGTCGAAGGTCAAAAAGTGACATTCTCAAAGTGTTGCCTTATACCTACTTAAAAATGTGTCAATGATCATGCACTCAAAATTACCAATACTTATGGACAAATGTTCCATAAGTTATGCACAAATGTCCCAATAGTAGTGCACAAATGGGTCAATTATGGACCGAAAAAGCCAAAAATTAATCGGCAATTAGTTCTTGTTAAACTTATTAATGGACTATTAGTAATCATTTTTTAGCTCAGTTAAAATTAGTAATTAGGGGTTTGGATGCACAAGGAGTGGCTTTTTTTCCCTATTTGATATCGAAGCACATCTTAGAATTGAAACCTCTTCAATTAATACCCAAGTAGTAAGAGGTATCCATTCGGCCAAATTTATTGGGCACAATCATGGTCTTATCGCACTCAACAAAGACTTAATTCCTTATGCATTCATAAGAATGACATTTATATTTATCTTATACATAAATATATTATTTGTCATTAAAAATATTATTTTAGATCTATAATGAAATTTGCTTATCCTTTATATAATAATTTAAAGGTAAGAATTATAATGGTGCTTTGGAACTGCCGACTCTCCACAGGGGCTAGGGTTTCGCTACACTCGTCTAGTTTTCCTACAACATGTCATGGCGGCGAGAGTTTAAATAGTTTTTCAAGGTATGGCAAGGGACGCAGATGCTTGAAGCAAAATATGAAGGGCAACGATCCTAAGGGGTCGAAGTGACATATGCAACAACCACATTTTGGTGGCTTTGAGGTTGGGTGTTCTTCCCTTTTGGCTTTTGGGAAGGCAGAAAAAAATGGTTGGGCAAATGGACTACAACCACATAACATGGGTCCCCAAAAGATGGATGCGGGTGGGGGTTCGAAGCGCACACGTGATTTCCTTGGGGTTTTTTTCCCTCATGATGCCACCATGCATGAAAGACATTTGGAACAAGGTCCCAATAAATCTGTGATGTGGTAGTTGGAACCTGTTGTTTTACCATAAACTAATGCTTACTCGATTGTTTTGGGGGCTGATTTGGAGAAGGTGGACCACAATGTGGTTGTTTTCTCCGATATAGGTTTGATCAGATGTTTCGGGGGGTTTTGGCCTAGTCTAGGCAAGCTTCACAAATGGATTTCAAAGTTCTGGGAGCCGATTCTGGAAGGCTATGTACAGATTTATCCTACAGTTAAAGGCTTCTTTATTGTTGTTTTTTAGAAGGTACAGGATAAGAATAGGATTATGTGTGATTTTCAATGGTGTTGGGAGAATAAATTTGCCCTAATGTTAAAACCATGGCATGTGGATTTTAACCCTTCAAAGGAAGTCTTCGATAAAGTTATGTTATGGGTTAGGTTGCCTAAT
Organism: Chamaecyparis obtusa; assembly: GCA_027943335.1. Classification (NCBI taxonomy): domain Eukaryota; kingdom Viridiplantae; phylum Streptophyta; class Pinopsida; order Cupressales; family Cupressaceae; genus Chamaecyparis; species Chamaecyparis obtusa. The sequence goes on along the minus strand of BSBK01013515.1, from coordinate 24,326 downwards.
TTGCCTCTACATTTGTGGTTTGATTCATGCCTTGAAGCAGTAGGTGATTCTTTAGAGAACGTTATGATGGTGGATGAAGGATCCTCAAATCTGCTCCATTCTACTTTTGCTCGGATCCTTGTGGAGAGGGATATAGCGAAGGAGCTTCCTGCAAAAATTAAGATCAAAACCTCAAAGGGTAGCTAGGCTCAACCTGTAGATTATGAGTGTATTCCTTTCAGATGTAGAGTATGCTTTCAGACTAGACATATGGTAGCCAAGTGTAACAAGGACATAGTGCACAGGTTGACTTCATGGTGGAAGGATGCTTAAACCCAACATTATACGATTGAGAAGAAAGTAGAGTAGCAAAAGAGCTTTGCTCAAGTTGTATCAGACGATCAGGAGCAGTTGCCTCCTAAGGAGAAGGTTGTAAGAAACCATAGTATGGCTGAGCTACGATGTGAAGGGGATGTTCTAAAAGATAAGGGGACGGCCACTCCTGTTGTTAGGGAGGAAAAAACTATAGGAACTCGGGAAATGGGGGATGATCTTTTGGAAGTTGGCGGTTATTCCCAACAAGAAGTGGGTTGTTCAGATGATCAAGCCTAGGATTCAATGGCTTGCCTTGTAGATTGGCAAAATGAAGCTCCCAAACTCAAAGATGGTTGACACATTGTGAAAGGTAAGAAGAGTAGAAAAGCAAAGATGGTATCCTTTGAAATGACTCTTCGTTCGCATACAAAGGGAGACAAAAGTAATGATTTGTGATTTTGGTCTATTAATAGACCTTTATGTTTGCTCCTTTGGTTGGGAAGGTGGATTTCCTTGATGTATCCGCTCTTGGTTCGAGCCAAGTTCAATCTCGAATTTTAATAAATTCATACCTATTACTGAGAATATATATATATATATAGGTGAGAATTTTTATAATAAAAGTATAAGACTAATATAGTGTGTATAAATATTTCTAAGAAAGGACATTAGGATAAGAGGAAATATATAAAAGAGTTTGGATTTGGTCTATAATATTTTTTGGGAAGACAATCTTTTACTTAAAATCATTTAAATATTTTAGTGCTTGATTTTAATTAGAAAAAAATTCAGGAAAAGAAGTTATATTATTTAAAAACATATTATAGATTTAGTCTTGCGATATATTGATTAAATATTATAAAATATTGAAATTAATATATTTGATATAATATCATGTATTAAATATAACAATTTGAAAAGAGTCATTTGTGAATTGGACTTAATTTGAATGGGTATTGATGTGGAATAGAGGACCTTATATGATAGACAAGGTAAATAATAACCCATGATTATGCCATTTCTAGAATGCACATTTCGTCATTTATTTATTGAGTAAAAAGTAAAAATTGTATTGTTATTTTTAATAATAAATAGACAACGAAATGTGCAATTTAGGAGTTGGATAGTAATAGACAAACATATATACCAAAGGGGAGAGGGAAGGGGTGATATAGTATATGCCAATTTCAAATCCAATCAACATTAATAACCATTAATAACTTTTCAATAGCATTACAGACAATCTCAAATCTAAATCATCAAAACTAATAGCGGATCTTACTTTATCATTAGTGTAGCTAAACAAGTAGTAAGCACATTCACATATCAACGCATGAGAACACCAAACATATGTGAAAACCCTCAAGGGGAAAACCACAATGAGAATAGTTCCTTGAGTCTATTGTCCAAATCCAACCTCAAATAAAGATCACTTACAATATTAATTATGCACCAACCTATTGGAGACACCAATCTTCAATTATATTTGCAAGCACCAACCCCCTGAAGTCGCCAACTCCCTGCACCAAGATCTAAGCACCAACTTAGCAATTAGGACATTAATCTCAACAATAGCATAAGATCTGAATTGTAGACATTCAAAATAGCTTGCTCCTGATTTAATTTCTAGTAGTCAATTGAGTCTCAATCTAAGGTGGACATCCTCTAATATGCAACATGGCTCGAGGCTTGGAAATCCTAGATTTAAGTGGGATTGCTGCATAGTTAAGTCTCATTCTAAGGTACATACATCAACATTTGCTATCAAACATTATCGTGAAATCAGATTTGCTTCTTTTCTTCAAAATTGAATTTCAATTCATATAAATCTGCACAATTTGCTTGAGATCTCTTTTCAACTAGTCTGGTGTTTGAAATATGACTCAATAGAATGCTTATGCATAACAAGTTTATAACAGCAGTGCAATTGTTTTGACAATTATGGCCAAGATTGAGACTCCAATCTATTGTACTCTCTCTTTGATATTAGTTAGCCAATCATTATTTCCAAGGACCATCCATATAATATCTTCTCGAAAGATATAATACCCAATCAAAAAGGTCTATTTCTCATCCTTGCCATAACTCGCAGAAAAAAACACCTAAGATTCATACATGAAGAGGCACAGTTTACATATTATTTCAAATGCATGCAATTTTTATTCCCCACTTTCTTGTATATCAATGTGGAGTATAAGCAGCAGCGTTGAACAAGACATCCCAACAAATATATTATATCTTCCATTTTGGTTGATTCTAGTTCGTTTTACCACTAATGTGCATAAGAACATTTTTTATCTTCGACAAGCGACAATTTTAGTTCCCCTAAAATTTGTTTTCCAACCAGTTCAAGGCTGTGAAATCATCATAAGAATCAACCTGGCTAAATGCATGGTAGGTTTTTCTAAAATACTTCAGTTGTGCTTGAGGGCTCGTGAAATTACCAATTTCTCACCCTGATATTTCCATCTTTTCCTGCTCGAAAGCATGGAGAAAATAAATTATAAGGCAAATACATTCTATCATGTTCTTTACTTTCAATTTACTACAGATTTATTATTCATTAATTACCTTCTTGTTTTGACAACAGCCATATAGCTATTGTTGATTTAAGTCCAACTGCATACTGGTTCTTTTTCACCTCAAGGTCTGTAACAATGTTCTTGCCTTTGCAACATCATCCCAATTTCCAACTGCATCATTTATCTGTTGAAATAGCAAAATGACTGGCAACATCCCAGGTCTCCAATACAAGTACACAGTTTTCTGCACATTTTCCTATATCAAGATTGTTGCGGACACTACATGCATAAAAAAAGAATGCCATAGCAACACTGAACATATCCTCCACCCATAGCATTCCAAAAGATCAGTTTTTTGGGGGCAAATAATTGAAGACTTTTGAAGATTTGGATTGAATCCTCCATGGTACTGGTTTTAGCATACATAGTAATAAAGGGCATCACCCACAAAAACACTGGCTTCAAATCCAATTTGGATACATTTACCATGTACTTGCTTAACCAGTTCCAGTCTTCCTAATTCATCACATGAGAAAAAACATTGTATAGAATCAGATCTATATTACTTTATTGCATCCATTATCTAAGACTGGCTCTATATTTTATGTTGTTTGTTCTAATTTATCTTTGATTTTCTGGATTAATTTTATCATGTATTTTATTAGACATTGAACATAATTTGTAGATTCAATGTCCTTGATTTCTATCTATTTCCATTATGAGCTGTAACCCGCCCTTTTCCAACATAGCCATGTTAGCAGACCATGGATCCAAGCCAAACATTCAGGTCAATTCATCACTAAACTACAACACTTAAAGGTCAATTCATCAGTAAACTACACCCCTGCAGATGTTAGTGTTGTTGCAAGAGATGTCATCTTCTCCAAACGAAAACCTTTATTTAGATCTTGAGTTAGTACAAATGGCGGCAAACCTTTTAGAATCAACCAACACACTCGTTGGGTTTTGAACATCTGAATTGGCAAAAGATTGTCATGCTATTATCTTATTCTTGATTGCCCTAATCAAATAGTATCACCAAAGATAAATTCAATCAGACAATATGCATAGTAATTCAAATTAAAATGCCTCCTAATAAGCCTTACCAGTAGATGAGGCAACAACGAGACTCTATTTTCCTGAATGTGAAAGTCAGTGATCTTGGTCTGCACTGAAGGAAATTATATATTTGGGCAAGAAAAAAACAACACATTAAAATATCACTGTAATTTCCCAAAAAACAAAAACCTTATCAAGCATATACAGAAAAGGGTACTAAAGGAGTACCATTTCAGACCACCGCCTAATTTATCTTATTTGCTACATTGTGCACAAAGCCACTTTTATATAGGCGCTTAGGGCAAAGGTGTGATGTCCTTTTTCACAGTTATCCTACAGCTACATTTTCTCCTTCCCATCTCCTTTTCTACAGTTCTTACAAATCGTATCTCTGTAATCCAAACTATTATAAATTGCCTTAAACATATTACTCTGGTTTATCCAATAGCTTTCCGTCATACTGTTTTCACTAGGCCTATTCTTACATATATCTGTTTCCACCACATTGTTGTTGAGTTTACCATCCCCATTCCTTCTCATTCCAAATGAACCACTTGATGCTATAACTTTCAGGTTTAGACTGAAGGACTGAAATGGTACCTAAAACGATAACCTAAAAACCCTTAAAATAGTACCAAATTTATGCCTATAATGTTTTTTGTACCCCTTGGGTATTCTGAAAGCAACTACAATAGTTATCAAAACAACCTCAACTGAAACCAGATGAATTGCCACCTTGCCAAAACACCCTCATTTCGAATTGATATCTAAACATTAAAAAAAAATCATTTCTTTGAAATTAAAATTCCTAATGCAAAAATCATAAAATTACATATAGTTTGTTGCAAAAAGTGATTACTGCTTACCTGTCTCTAGTTAAAAACCTCTAGCTTAAAGACATAACATAGCATGAATTCTCTGTCAAAGCTCTTTCTACCTTGGCAAAAAATGTTTCAAAGCTGATTAAAAAGTAATGGGGCATTACCTTTACATTTGGTATGCATCCTTTTTTGTGCATCTGCCGTCAATTGTTGTTTTCTGCTTGTTTCTCCCACATTTTTCATGTAATGTTAAAAGATTCGTTCAAGCTTCTTCCACAAGATGCTCAGATTGTGTCTGCATCTATATATCAATAAGCCAAATTATCATCGAATCATTGATGAAGCAAGTTTTTATATACAATAAATATCTTTAAAACCTGAAGCAAGCTGCACATACATCAAAGACCTACCATGCAAACTGAAACATCCAGCTATGGTTGATATTTCTTTCAAGAGTTTGTAAAAGAAAATTTCCTCTAAAAAATATAAACTAGATTGGATAATTCGTCATTAAGCAAAAACCAAAACCAAAACCTCGATTATTTAAGGTTACCAAGCCATATAATTACATTTATTTATGTAAAATTTGTCACAAAGAGTGATGAACCTGGTTGAAGCATCTGTGTGCATTTTGCATAACATCTAATTAAAGCTCATCTGACTCACTGCTTCTGCCACAAGATGCTTAGATTGTGTCTGCATCTATATATCAATAAGCCAAATTATCATCAAATCATTGATGAAGCATTTTTTTATTCACAATAAATATCTTTAAAACCTGAAGCAAGTTGCACATACATCAAAGACCTACCATGCAAACTGATACATCCAGCTATGGTTGATATTTCTTTCGAGAGTTTGTAAAAGAAAATTTCCTCTAAAAAATAATATATACTAGATTGGATAATTCGTCATTAAGCAAAAACCAAAATCAAAACCTCAATTATTTAAGGTTATCAAGCCATATAATTACATTTATTTATGTAGAATTTGTCACAAAGAGTGATGAACCTGGTTGAAGCATCTGTGTGCATTTTGCATAACATCTAATTAAAGCTCATCTGACTCACTGCTTCTACTAATAAATTCCACAAAATGTGGAATCTTGTTCTAGAGGACAACCAAAATAAAATGAAATCCACTGATTCATACCTTGACATCCTGCACTTTGAATGTTAGGCTAAGAAAAGTGCAACCTCAAGCAACACACTCACTAGCATCCATTGTCCTCATTGGTTACTTGCCAAAGAATTTTATCAACATCCTCAATATTGAAGGAACTAAAACGCAAGAACCCACAACCTTAACCATGCCATCCAAAGCAGGCCCTACATCAAACAGGGCCTCGAAACACACTCAACAATGGGAAACACAAGTTTCTCAACCTCATCTTTATTAATAAATCATCTTGCATCCTTCTAATTCATTAGACACTCAATATTAAGTGGGACCTCATGATTGGCACTTAAACCACCTTGAGCTTCACATGGGTAGATCACAACTGCTGACTAGCACAAGTATTATTAACCACAACAATTTAATACTGGTATTTGAAAAGCTATGTGAAATGCGTGAAAAGCACCTCGTCAAAATCCCTCCCACCAAGAGATGTCAAGGACTCAAGAGCATGAGCTAGGAATTTAAGACATTAAATTCCCCCTTCTTTTTGGTCGCCAACATAAACTTGCATGCTAGCATGTCCAATATCAACAAATACCACATTTGCTAGATCAGTTTTGGGCAGATCTATATTAAGAATACCATAGGCCAAGGCAATAGCCATGGCCTTGTGTAACAGACTCAGAAGATTTCAGTTAAAAATACAAGAGGCATCCAAAACTGCCTTTCACTCAGAATATGTGAAATCAATTAGTCCTCCATTTAAAAAATTGCCATTCCAATAAAACAATCCACAATCTACATCTTCGAAATAGCCGTGGCAATGTACTTAAGATTCCCAATGGATAGATGTCTTCCAAATGCTGTGCATTAATCAACAGGATCCTCTCAGAGGCCCTTAAAACTCTAAATCCCACTGCAGTTATGATTAAAACATAGTGCTCTCTTTAGGCTAAACAAATTAAATTTAACCAGCTAAAAACTGAATAGGAACAAAATAAGAACAAGTTATTGAAAAGAAGTTCATCTTAATAATGGTGTATTGGCCAAATAAAGTACTAGAGTAAAAAAACTCCAGCTCCAGTTCCAGATCAAATGCTTTCCCCTGTTCATCTGCTAGTCTGTTCTGATGAGTTCTACTGCCTTGGATGCTAATTGTAAATATGGAACCAAATTGATGATGAATTATTGTAGTGTTTATATGATCAATAGAATATGTGTACACTCCAAGATGTCTATGTTGGATACTGTATCAAAGAAATTGGCAAAGTATTGTTAACTGTTGACAAGTCCATTTTTACCGAAATTTGCAAGCAATCAAAGGACAAAGAATCCTAAATTCTCTCTTTTGCTCTTTGTACAGGTGACTGCTCTCACATTTTGTTTGTTGTATCTAGCCTGATGAATGCTTTATGGTATGCAATACTGAAAAGAACTGAATGTATTACTCTTAAGTAACATATTGTCGGTCTCTATTTCCTGTACATAGAATGAGATCCTCTGTACCAAAATTCTGATTAATAATCTCTCCTGGAAGATTGGTTTACTACTTAAAATCTACAGCTGGTTCAATGTTGTTCTTTTATTTTATTTATCCATCAAAACAAACAAATAAATAAACAAACCTTAAGAATTACTTTTTTCTGCCAATCAACTAAGTGGTAATGCCCTCCTTACAGACGTGTTCTATTTTAACTGTAAGCATAAACATTAAAAGAAGTTAGAACACAGAAAATAGAACTTCGGCCAACTTCAACATTTACTGTTGCATACATTTCAAGACTACTGTTCAATACTACAGGGGTCACACAGTACAAACTCTAAATTAACTTTATAGGTCACAATACAAACTCTAAATTTACTTATAATGTATTACCAGAGGACTAATACAAGGTCCTAAGCATAATCAGCAAATCAAGGTTATAACTTATTAATGACAACATATTTTCAAAAGGGGTGCAAGTTTTCTACAAAATAAGATGCATAACAGTCCCTGCAAAAAAATACATAAGAAAATTTACAGTAAAAAACAAAACTAAATTTTGAAGGAAAAATGTCCATGTAATTTCATACGAGAAACATGCTAAGAAGAAGGGAAAGCAATAGGAGAAGAAACTAACATGGATTACCTTATGGCTTTTTCTGCAACTTCTGCTGGAAGAAACTCATTCACAGCTACTAAATTATTTTTGTTCTTTTTGTCTGTACTGCAAGGACAGGTTCCCTCCCAAATATGACCGCAAAATATCTTAACAATGTGAAGATTAATTATCATCCAAAATCAAAGAAGAAATTATGGAGGCCGCCAGCATACCTTTGTGGATAATCCAAATATACGTTCACTACATAATACGTGAAATTACTCTAAAACTTCACCAATGTAAATAATAGCTGCTTCTTTCCATGCATCAAATAATGATAAATTATCCAGAATCTGCTCATAAACGATTAATAATTTGCAAATGTCGGTCACTAAAAAAAGTACGATTAATTTGTATAGTAGATTTGTTCGCTAACATTGCATGAAATCAGTTTACAACTTAACCAACATGTTAAATTGGAGAAAACAACTGTTGCCCAAAATGAAACAATGACAAAAAGTTATCCAAAAATATGCCTATTAAGGATTAATAACTTGCAACTGAAGGGTATATAAATACTCAAGATCATATGGGAGATTCTTGGGAAAGAGCTGCAAGCCATCAATCAAAAGCATACTCATCCCTCTTATAGAACAAGCATATCCTCTTATTGAAGACACATTCAGTACCCAGCAGCTTTAAATCCTTTCTTGTACTCTCTTCACTAGGACCAATCACAGACTCCAAAATATTCACAGGCAAAAATTATTTAATAAGATGATTTACTGAAGATTCACTATGCTCCAAATAAACACATGGTACATGTTTAATCCATCCTATTTAAATAGATGCCGCATCAACACTGAGATAATGCTGCCGCCGAAAGATTTTCATTTCATATCAAGACATTCAGACCTAAAACTCTCAAAGGGATGGACAAAATCATTAATGAGACGCACAAAAATTATGTCCAACTGGGTAGTCTGACTCAAGCAACAAATGCAAGACTTGGTTGGCATTTTTGTTGTATCAAATAAATATTTAAAATAAATTGGTTAATGAAAGAAGAGTGAAATGCCTATGTGCTGTTTTTTATTGTTAAACTTATATCATCATAACTGAAACATTGATGCTGCCAGGATTGAGGTTTGCCTGATTCTGTTATTTACCTGTTCACTTATTTGGTAAGAATTTCCATAAATTTTATGAGGAAAGCAATGTACTTGTACAAGAAACACTCCCTCAAGAAAACACCCACTCCATTTGCTCCAGTTCCCGGCAAACAAACCAGTTAGAAAAGCAATTTTTCAGGATGGAAGGGCTTCAGATCTGCTGAAAACCTACCAATCAAGAACATTTGCAGATAGCCATAATGACAACAAGCAAGAACTAGATTGACCCTGTGAATCAAAACAGGGGATAAAAAAGTGAATATGAGGAGTTGTTGAAACTTAAGTATGAAAACTGATTGGCATAGTAATTAGTATTGGATGAAGATTAATTTCGAGACGACTAGTCATCAATATATTAATCTGTGATCACAATGATGGTCAAACTCAATTAAGTGATTACAATTCGTATCCAGCGGCCTTGTGTATAAAACAATCCATTATCTCCAAGAATCAAAGAATGAGGGATTGATTCCATGCGACTTAAGAGTTGAGGTAATGGTCACAGATTAATAACGATATGAGATGCAGAGCAACCGAGACATTGATAAGCCTCATATGGTGGATCACTCAATGATTAACCAGTTTATGCTATGGGAAGAATAACAATTAAATTACCAGTGTTCTGTGTAAGAGGATATCGATTAGAAGGCAAATCGATGACAAGTAGATACACACATATTGTCAATAATTGATGAATGGAGGCTTGCAATGCATGAAAATGACATCAGCTTATTATCGCTTAGCATGAAGAGCAGTCAAGCAATACAGAATAAGTTTTAGAAAGAAAAGACTAAGCACCGTCAGCAGCTCACAAATAAACAATAGACAATTCAAAGGCGTCAGTAATTATTCACTAAAGAAGCGATTAGAATAAACAAATAATCATTAGCATTCTAAGTCAGAGAGGTGCAATTGTTGATTGAAGAGTAACAGCTTTTAGCGGAAGGAAGTTACATATGGGAGATCTGAATGAAGGGATCAGGCATGGAAGAATCATAGATTATTAAATATAATTGGTACTGATCAAATCAAAGGATCAATAAGGAAATGGAATTATGGATTAAGATGATCAGAGAATTATTATTTATGTCTGATGAAAGAATCAGAGATTTAAAAATATATGATATTCATTATCAGGAAGAGATCATTATATTAAGTAACAGCAAATAAGTATGTGGTGGATTATCGATGAATCAAATATTAATTTACAGAATATTATACCTGAATTCTATTAGGGATAGAAAACCATTATATGGTCTAATATGTATGTGTGTAACCTTCAAATGTAGGAGGAAAATTCCAAGATGGATAAGGACATGTATTTCCAATGCCTCGAGGGAAAGTCCCAAGATGGGTACGAACATGCATTCCCAATGACTTGAAGAAGCCTACTTGTAGATTGGTGTCCAAGTGCCCTAAGGGCAAGTAAATCCCCATCCTTCTTAAGGTTATTGATTAGAAGAGAAGGAATTAGGGCTTAAGTATGTATTATGAATCAGTGATTGTTCTTAATTTAATCCACAGTGATGTATGTTAATCATTTGGAATCGGCAGCCTCCTAGTAGGGAACATTACAAATTGCCATTCCCAAGCACAATCCAAACCCTAGTTGGGAATTTCAGGATAAATCAAATAAAGTCCCAGTTGGGGACATTACAAAAGCTTGCAATCTAGCTCCAAAAAACGGCAATTTAATGCTATGTTAAAAAGATCTGCAAACCAAATAATAAATATCCGATCATTTTAATTTTAATTAAATATCCCTAAAATAAGAAAAATGAACCTCATCACAAAAGATTAAAAATTTAAAACTTTTTAAAGCATGAAAATAATTTCCAGAGCCCGGAAAGACAGTAATTCCTTACAAAACTGATCTTTTTTTCTAGTTTAATGGGGTCCACCAAAATATATCATAGACAAACCACAAAAGACATTTTGGTCTATTAAATGGACTAGAGGGTCATAACATTTCAAAATATGACATAAATTAGCCAAGTGTGTGGTTCCACTATAAGCTAATGGAAAACCTCAAGGTAACATAGAACTTACCATTAATAGATTCCTGAATTCTGCAAGAGATAAATGGGTACAAACATTTAAGCTAAAGGGTAGATGTAAATTATTAATGAGCAAGCAGTCAAATAAGAAACAGTAGTTATACCATACAACTATTTTCATTAAATGGGACAGGCAACCCATCTATTACCATTCTCATTGGACTACTGCACTCATGGCTACTCCCTTAAATGATCATTTAAGAAAAACATTATTAGATTTCAAATCAAAAAACTATATTTTAAATCACCAATATGTCAGATTGACATGTCTGGAAATAGCATCTTACCACAGAATGTTTCCCATCAATCTTTAAACGAACACTATTGCTTGCATAACTTTACTAAAAGCACATTAAATAAGGTATAGTCAGTGACAATCAACTATTCAACTTTATCATATCCAATAGTCACTATCTGTAACTATGATACAGATAGCATACAGATGAGCCGGTCAACTGTGTTTGAGATTACAGAGAATAAAATGAATTTAACCCTCTACATGATTGAAAAAAATTGATTCTTTCCCTCCCATAAATCAAAACCTGCTACATATAAATTGTGTCAAAACTCTCAAAATTTATTACTTTCCCTCCGAGAAATCAAAACATGCTACATATTAATTGTGGCAAAACTCTCAAAACACATTCCTCGAAGCCCATACAAGCCAAACCTGGACTATTTGGTCATCTCAAAAGATCAATTTGTGATCCCCATTCACATTGCATGGATGTTAAATAATGTTAACAGAGAAAGGTTTGGCACATTCTGTTTACATCATCATAGTATCTGTGCAGCCGTGTTCAGCTTCTCTGCAAGAGTGAGTTGGGATTTTGTGAGGCCGGCTAAGTAGATCACTAGAAGCAGATCCTGCAAGAACAAAAATTCATCCACTTCGATATTTAAACAAGTAAATGCTAAATAAGAAAATCAGCACACACTAAATTACATTAATCTTCTCTTCTTTCATCCTAAACCTGCCACGAGTAGTATCATACTGAGTTCAATGATGTTATACCTGTATGCCGTCATTAAATAGTTTGTCAAATGCATCTGATGACATCTTTGGTATAGCAGCCATTGTGTCCATAAGATATTTCCCAACATTATTATCAGGAGCAATGTGACCTCCCTGAGAGAGGAAATTGTTAGACGACGTTAGAAAATAGTTTAACATGCCATTCTATCTATTATTGTCAATTATCAGAAAAGTTGAACCTTAAACAGACACCACTCACCAGTACATCATCAACATACTTGAAGACATCCTCTATCAGAGCAAGCAACCTCTCCATGGTAGCTTCGAGCCCTTCCAGATCATTTGGAAGCTTGTCTACAATTGTTTTCTTCAACACATCAACTGCCATTGTAATTTTAATCTCATTTTAGTTTTTGACAGTTTAGTACACAAAGAACAAATTGATTTGGCTTCAAATTAAAAATCTAGGTAAAATGAACGTCCATAAAATACACTAATAAGAACAATAAGAAGTAAGAATACCAGCAATACATAAAGTATAAACATGGGTTGACCGAGCAATCATACAGGGGGCAATTAACATAAAAGATCAATATGATTCATCTAGTTTTATTTGCACATTGCAGATGTTTTCAGACATTCCATTCCATCTATACATCCATTTACAATTTTACAGTGTGTGTGTGTGTAGACACACACACACACACATTTGTCACTCGCATCATTTTGCTTTAGATTATAAATATTCGCACACTACAACCACACAGTTTTTTGAAAAAAAATGACGTATATATACTTCTTAATGACCTTGTGGTGGTAGAAGACTGCATTAGATGCAACTGGCCTGCCTGCATCTTTAATGGTGTATTTTTTGGTTTTAGAAATTTCTCTAGTTTCCATGGCTAAAACATGGAAAAACATTATATGAAATTTTCTTCACAAAAGTAATTATAACAGAACAATAGGAAAAAGAAAAAGAAATTTTTATTCTTACATGTTGCAACAAGTACATTGATCTCAAGTTTATGTTTCAATTGGCATTTAACCAAGTTTAACGCTTATAATAGACTACAGTTATAAACTCTTAGTAACACTCACATGGCCAAGATAGAGTTCCACTATGATCTGATATATTTTTATCAGCATTTATTGCAATGTGGGATATTTTATTACCAAGTTGTTTACAGAACTTTACACAATTTATTTTCTTTATTTATTACAAATGTATGACTCAATTAAACATCACATTGACATAGACAACAATCAATTCTTTGATGTTACCCTGCTCTAACAGATATGGAACTCTTGTGCTCGTTAAATTATCATAACCCATGTTATTGGACCTCCAACAAGGTAGCAACTTGTCTACCCCTATGGTTTCAATTACTCTGCCTAATTCACCAAATTTTTTCTATGGTTTCCAGAACTATGAGTAGGAAAAAACCCAAATTCAGGAAATTTTGCGCTTACTAGAAGGGAGACAAGATAATTTCATGAACACAAAAAAACTTTATCGTAAATAACCTATGTTGCCCCGAGTTTCCAGGACGGGGGGACAGGGGATGGGAGGAAACAGGTTTCCGGGACGTTTTTTTTCCCAGAGCAATGAATGGCAGGGGATATATATATATATATATGGAAATCCAAAATATCAAATATAGGCTCTTTGACTGTGCACTTGCAGCCATTTGTGAATCACTTAACTGCGACCCTTTCCTATAATGAAAACCATGAGTATCACCCTTTCTGAGGTCTGCTCATCTACCTTTAGATGCTGTGATAGAAAGATGCCACACTACCCAAAGAAGTGGATAAATTAGTGCTACTAAGAGGTGACCAGGCAGGGGTATCTCCCTGCTTCGAAGACGCCACCAGAGGTTTTCGCCCTGGGCAGTATAAATCATGCTCATGGCAATTTCTATATATTGTGATGATTTCAATTGAGATTGCCTTCTTTCTTTTAGGCAATGGCCAAAAAGGTCAGCCGCAAAGGGATAGAATAGGCCTTCCATGTCACCCTCAGCACAAAATAATAATATTTAATATTTATTAAAGAAATATTATTTAATTATTAAATTATTTAGAGCTATTTAAATCATTTTTCTTATTGGTAAACTGTAAAGATTTTTAGCCTGGCCTGCTCTAGATGAGGCCACAAACTGGGGACCTCATCCCTGGGATTAACGCCACCACAACAACCACAACCAAGACCTGCAAGCACCCAGCAGGGGCACAAGGCCCGCAAGCACCCTCGGGGATCTTGGCAATTCAAATCACCCCTGAGGGTATTCGAACCTGGATGGCACCATTAACAGTGCCACATCTTAACCATCACATTGCAGGATCAGCCCGAGTTATTTAAATTTTAATTTTTAATTAATAACATTATTTACTAATTAATAGTGTCAAAAGTACACTTAAGTTATTATTTTCAAAACATCAAACCAGGCCTTTCAATTGGGGTAATGACATTCCTCCCATCCCAAAATTGCTTGTCCTTAAGCAATCTGCACTTGCATACCGAACCAACTGCCTTCTGCACCTGTGTGCTCAAAATTAAATACCAGGATCCAATATCAATCTCACAAACACTACTCTGCCACTACATTGCGCCACTCTGATATAACTGTCATTAGCATCACTGTCCTTCTACAGCATTCTAAGAAGCAGTCCATCAATCATGCAAATCTCAATCTTATTATATTCTTCCAACATGTTTTGTTAAAGAATACTGCTATGCATCCTCGAGAGAGATAAACATCTCTGATCCAAACTCCGTCAACAATCTTATCAATTTAGGAACAAAGGAGTTGAATGTAATCAGTGTGTATAATCATGGGGGTTTCTAGATAAAGCTGCAATTCCTCTTCATGGCGCTCAACCTCAGACAAACCAATCTTCACAACATCAAAAGTAATATTTTGCATATTATTGCATGGTCCAATCATTCTCATACATCATCAATCATCATCACATGATGCAATTATGTCCATATCTAATATTTGGGTTGATGTTTCCTGGATATTATTATCTTCTGGCATTGAGGAGTCCTCTTGTTTGACATCTTGAGACTCCGATCTTTCTTGCCGCACTACTATCACCACTCCTTTCATGACTTCCTTTTGTGTTTATGTAATCTTCACCATTTCAGGTTCTACCTTTGCTACTTTTAAATATTTATCTTCTTTTCTCATTTGCCTTATGCGGTCATAAAGTCCCCTTTTGCTTGGATTTAACCAATCCAGATATCTCAAATAATCATCAAAAGGAAATACAGATTTGATTTGGTCAGACATCCCTAAATATTCATCAAAGATTTTGCTGGCTTCAAATGTGTACCATTCCAAATCCCATCGTTCCATTACAAAACTCTCCTTGCTGGGCTGCTCCCCATATCTTGTTCTCCTTCGTCCCTTTGTTTGATTATAATTATTTCCCAATAATGGCCAGCTGTATGCATCCTTTGTATCCAGTTTTAGTTCTGGAGCTTTGATTAAAAAAATTTGTCAGCATTGTAACATTGGGAGTTTTATAACTCATTTACCTCCCTAAGAACACATATCAAATCCTTGTCAAATTTTATGGTCCATCTAAATATTGTAGGTGATGGAAGTTATATAAACAGTACATCTGTGAAATCGGCTACAGTGCAAATATGAACAGCTCCTCGAATTGTTAGTGTGCTATAACTATCAGTAGTTAGAATAACCACAACAGCTGCAATAAGGATAAAATAGTGGTAAATAGCTAAATCAGCAATGCAGATTTGAGTTTCTTGCTCCAAGGTAAAAAATTTAAATACCTTACCATGATAGTCGTTTCAGTGCTAAGGGTCTAGTTATCCTTAGTTTATCCCAATTCTAATGATTAACACTGTAAGTACTTCAAGGTCAAGCAGAGAAGATGTTTGATTAAAGATGCAATGCCCTCACAGTCTAGTAACTAACCAGTCAGCCCAAGCCACATTACTTGTGTGACTTCAGCAAGCAGTAGCAGTATTTGTAAGGAAAATAGCATTGAATACTATTGTTAAGACATGTCTATTATTGTAAAGTGCTGATATGCTTGAACACAATTCTTCCTAGGGTTACATCGCATTCTACGTAATGTCCCTGGTGTTGATACAGAGAAGTATTTTACCATTCACGTAACAATAGCATGGGTCCTTGAGCAACCTGTAAAATGGTGAATGATATTGTAATACACAATAGGTACAGAACCAGGATTGTGGAAAGAAAATCTTGCTTAGCTGATCTCTGAGAGATGCAATATATCTCTAGCAGTCCTTATCATATATTTCCAAAAATGTTCTGAACAACAGTTACTCATTGATTTTAATAAGTTTTCATAGGACAACAGTGGCTCAAATGGAATAACCATAAATATGTAAGTGTATTATGAAGACATGTTGATCAGGTTTTGTATAGAAGAGAGAAACAGCTTGAAGACAACTCATAATGGCCTTGCATTGCTCTAAAGTCGAGCCATATCTTTTTTTACTACAGGTTGGCAAAATCAAAGCTCTGATACTAATTGTAATGTCCCCTTTTTGGGATATTCTTAAATTTTGGCCGCAAACCACAATTCCAATTAAAAATAAGAAATGTAATACATTTGAGAGTATATATTTACCAATTGAAATGCCCTTTATAAGAGAACTCGTGGTCTAGGTCCTGCACACAATATTAGTTACTGGAAATTGGCATTAAATCATTAGCCAAGATAGCATCAGTATGCATCATGATATCATATAAACATTATTCATGTTAAAAATCTAATTAGGGGAATAGCCATGACAATGTGGATCCCTATAATAATCTCATTATGAAATCGCCAAAGCATTTGCAAACAGCAATCTCAAGGTTGGTTGCCCTTGTATTGCAAGAGCATGGAATGTGTCGCTCTTGTATTGCAAGAGCATGAAATGTGGATCGCCCTTCCATCCCTCAATTCACCTTAGAGGCTGGTCGTCCTCCTTGATCAAGCCCAAGAGCATACAGGTCTTCCACTCCACCTCCTAGCCCACAGCATGGAAGGTTGGTTGTCCATTCCAACTCGGAGTGGCATGTTTTACAAGAGAATGAAGGCTGTGTTGGTTTGTGGTAATTGATCAGGCAAGTACTGTACACTCACCATGCATCGTGGGGTTCGGGAACGCCCTGGAAAAAAATTTGGGGGATTGACTCATCAAGCTTTTTTGAGTTGACTCGTCAAGCATTTCCCTAGTTTTAACTCATCAACTATTTTTAGGGTTAACTTGTTAACCGACATAAATCTTTTTAAAATGGGTTAGGGTTAGGGTTTTCAAATGAGAATTTCATAGCTTCTTGCAGTGGCATTGAGTTGCAAGGGATTGCAAATTGTAACAGGTTAAAATTACTGGATAATAAGATTGGACTCTCTGTTTGCTAGACGTAGCCCAAGATTGGGTGAATCACGTTAAATCTTTGTGTCTTCTGTTCTACTTTTGTGTGCTTTATCCTTTGCATTATTGGTTATATTTGCATGTAACTGTTAGATTTCTGTCTTCTAATCCTAACAGGATGGACTTCCTTCACCTCTCATGAACTTGGAGGGCTGGCAGTCTTTCCTATTTGCAATCCATTTCTCGAAATTCAAAATGGATTATTATACAAATCTTCTTTTTTATTCTATTCTGATTTCTTAATTCCATTGCTGCTTTATGATTGATCATTCCATGCCCCCTTTCTCAAATGAAATGTCCTCCCTTTATATCTTGCAATGGAGGGAATCACAACTCTTCAATTAGAGAATGATGCAACCCTTCATACAGTGCTGTTTGTTATCCTTGATTAATCACTTTTACTTGGTCGGCCCTTTTTTATAAAGAATTGCTAATATCCTTGGTCAGCGTTTTTTATGTGGCCCAATATTCTTAGTTGGCCCCTTGCTAGTAATTATGCTATTAAATATTGGTCAGCCCTTTATTATAACTACCTCGCCTGTGCTAATTTATAACTTTGCAATTTGTATTTGTAAAGCCTTAAAGGGAGCGATAAGGCTGCAACTTCTTTTAAGATTGGCGGGGGTATGAAACCAATCCAGATATCTCAAATAATCATCAAAAGGACTACAGATTTGATTTGATCATACATCCCTAAATATTCATCAATAAAATTGTTGGCTTCAAATGTGTACCTTTCCAAATCCAAACATTCCATTCCGAAATTTGCCTGCAGGGTTGCTCCCCATATCTTCTTCTCCTTCTTCCCTTTGTTTGAAACTCAAAATATTCAATTAAAGTCATATCTCAATGGATGACAGGAATTAAGTTCAAATATTCATCATGATATCTTGCCACTTCTTTAGCAGATTCTTCTGGTTGTTGTTCTTCCTCTAGGGAATCTCTGCCTTGTCTTCCTAACAATTTGGCTTTGAGCAGTGGAAATATTGATGTTGAACCCATAGCGTCCCTCTGTAATTACTCAAGTTATCTATTATCGTGAGCCAAACACTCACAGGCTGGCAGGAAACGGGGCTCTGATACCACTTAAGTATTCTACTCAGAAAATAAAATTTATATATACAGTGAAAATTAAACTCAGGAAATTACCAGCATTTACAAACTCAGAACTTCAAGACACAAATAACAAATTATGATCAGATCTAAGCCAGTTTGTTAAATTTACTCAGTTCCAGCACATTGGATAACTGGCTAAGTCACAAGTTTCGAGTTCGAGTTCAAGTTTGAGTTCAGCAACAATTAAATTCAGATGAAGTTTGACGAGGAGAAAAATTTCAGAAAAAATTTCGACATTCAATTTGCCATATAGATTTAATTTAAAAAATAATATAATAGATCCATTAAATTAAAATATATTATATGTTAAATTTTAATTATTAAAGATAAATACTAAAAATAAGAAATAAATAACATTAAATGTGAAACTATTAAATGATATAATTAAAAAATACAAAACATTAAATTTAAATCTATTAAATGCTAATTTTAATAAAATTTTAATAAAAATAAAAGGAATATAAAATTTGTTTATAAAGTCAATCATACATAATTAAAATGTTATAAAGCACGGCAAGAGCTAAAGAAAAAAATAAATACAAAATAGTCAACCTCTTGTCTAATACCACAAGCGAAAGTAAATACACAAAATTTGCATAAGAAATCTGCACAGAATAACTTCGTGTGCAAAGAAACTCCGCTGAAGAAATTTGTGCCAAAGGATGTGTTGCTCGTGGCTTGTCCCTCTGACTCTTCCCTCAACTTTTGTCACACACCACAAATGAAATGCCTTATAGCTGTTTGCAGGCGATTAGACAAGCTATGTGAATTGGCGGCGGAAGAAGTTTAAGCCCTAGCTTTAAAAACCTATAAGAAACCCCTTCTGAAAACGTCTTGCGTAAATATAGTCTGATAAAAACCTGGCATTTTCTCCATACAAATTTAGACACGAATTTTGCGAATTTCATATTTTAAATGTTTGCTGAATTTTCGAACTTCAAGCATGAAATTTTGTGGAACCCTGTGACTTAGATAATTGGTACAGAATCCTTAATCCAAATACAATGAAGACAAACGGGGATATTATTCAAAAACTGAGTAGTGAGTGTGATTCCCTGAATTATACATACTAATTTGTCAGTCTTCACTTGTGCCTTCTTCTGAGTAGCAAGCAACCATCTCCTCCATGTCAATAGGTTAGGCGCCTTGAACTGGGGCCATTGGATATGCTTGTGAGTTCCCTACAGCTCTGTTTGGTTGTTCTCTATGTATTAGCCCGGCTCCCACAATGGGTATGCTCTTTGACTATATGCTTGCTATTCATGAATGACTTAGCTGCGTCCTTTTCCCATAGTCAACTCCGTATGAGTATCATCCTTTCTGAGGTCAGCTCACTTCTACCTTCAGATGTTGTGATAGGAAAGATGTCAGGCTAATCAAAGAGGCAGATAATTAGCACTACTAAGAGGTGACCAGGCAGAGGTATCCTCCTACCTGGAAGATGCTATCTGAGGTTTTCATCCCAGGCAGTATAAATTGTGCTCAAGGCAATTTCTGATATTTCATAATGATTTCAATTTAGAGTCCCTTCTTCCTTTACAAGGCAATGGGCAAACAGGTTAGCACCAGAAAAAGAACAAAATAAGCCTTGCAAGTCGGCCTCAGCACAAATAATAATATTCAATATTTATCATATACAAAATTATTTATTCATCAAATATTTAGAGTTGATTAATAGCATTATTTATTAATTAATAATCTCAAAAGACACTTTATTTATTATTTTCAAAACATCAAACCGGGCATTTCAATTGGGGACGTGACATAAAATTGAAATGCCTTCTCAAAGGATGATTCAGAGATTGCTAGGGCTGACTGACTAATCATTTTAACAGCAGTTAATAGAAAAGATATGATATACATAAAGCTGATGCTAATGCAGATATCACCTTGTACTTATTGATCCATGTGGATGATTTTGTAGTTTTATTTGTGCATTGCAGATGTTTTCAGACATTCCAATCCTTCTATCCTTCCATATACACATCATAGACAATTTCACATGATAGGAGTCGGACGACAATTTTCAATTATGTCTCTGGGGTTGACATTGTTCTTAGAACAATAAAAACAAATTTCAAGGAAAGGTTAACCAAGTTTTTGAAAGTGTTCAGGACCTCGTGAGGTTTAAAGGTTGGTGACAAATTTAGTTTTATGGAGTAGATTTACTCAAAGGAAGTATTCGTTGTGCTTGACATTATTAATCCCTGCATAGGGTGGAAAGATTTAGTCACTGAAATAAATTGTATCTGTGACTAAATGATGAAAATTTTTGATAATAAAAATTTTGCAATTTTTGGTATTTTCTTGATTAACTAAGACTGATGGTTTGGAACCAAAAAAGGAAACATTCAGAACAAAACAGACAAAAAATATTACCACTATCAAGTCACTGCTAAGCCCAAGGCAATAAGGATAGGGCTCATCCAAACTCAGCAGATGCAAAGACATGCCTAAAAAATTTTACCATTCAAAAAGTAGGAATAGATGTGCAATTCAATATCACTACTCAAAGTGGTGGTCGATGATACACAGTTTGGGTGCTAAGCATGCTAATGGGGCTGCCTGGGAGAAATTGAGGGATGACCATTAAGTGTGAATTGTAGGTTGAGACATAGTCCTGGAGAAGAGGGGTACCAGTGTGTGTGTGTGTGTGTGTCTGTGTGTGTGTCTGTGTGTGAGAGAGAGAGAGAGAGATTTTAGGCTATCAATCCAACTGAGGCAAAAGCATCATACAAACTCAAAACAATATTAAAGAAAGAATTTCCTGATCAATGAATTTCCTAGAATATGAAAGTGCAAAATATTATTATAAATAATGGACAGTCTGAAGAGCAAAAAGCTCTTGGGAAAGAATGTGTACAAAGAAATGATGCAATGTGATTATGTGAATACATTTTAGAGTTAATTGACAAAATACAAGAAAAAAGCTATAATCAGAATAAATTACAGTTTCATAGGTGAAAAAGTTTAAAGAATAAATAGACAGAGCACAGTTCAGGACTGTCAAGTCACATACACCCAACTCGTTCAGCTTCAATCATTCGAAGATCCAGAGGAGTTTCATGAAATTGTGCTGCCAGCTGTCGGTCTCCTAGAGATAAAATGGTTGAAACATAGGCTCTGATGCTTGCTTCAATGTTTTCAAATCTTGTATCCACAGTCAAATGGACTGGATTCGTGACTTCCCTTGCATAGAAATCCTGAATCAAGGCACTGCTACCACTTACTCCTGAACCTGTAGAATACCTGCACAATTCCACGTATATTGTCTTGAGAAAATACCCACATAGCTTAAGACAAACAGATTTCAACATTTGTAAGGACGTCATAATCAAAATCTTCAATAATTTCTTTCAGCACTCAAAAACTTAAATCATCAAACAAGCAAATAAAACCATGCTCCATCATTGCTCAGATACTCAAGGCAAACTCTGTGTATATTTGCAGAAGTTAACAGAAGAAAAACTTCATCCATATTCATATTCATTTGAAATGACGTATTCCTAGCCACCTCAACAGTAAATTGGTTAAACATTATTAACATAATAGATTATTTTCTTGTCATTTCAGGCAATGTTGTTATATATGTACGAAGGAATTCAGTTCTTCATCTACATATTCACCAGAATAATTGTTATTTAATAGAAAAAAATGAAAAATGTATATATACAATGTGGCTCAACATAAAAATCATATATTACAAAACTTAGAGAAAATGAAAAAGTGAGAGAGAATTACCATCCAACAATAACTTCTTTTGGATTCACTCGCTGATGCAACTCATACATATTACGATGGTAATCTATATCCACTGCAACCTGTGAGACCAAAATATGTTGCTAGTGAAAGAAGCATATAATATTGAATCATGCCAAATATAATCTACAAACCCTAATTCCTGTATAAGCATTGGAGATGACATTGTGAAGATTAGTTTCAAAAGAAATACCTGGTCGGATGATTCATTGTGAGGGACGCAGTATGAATTGCGAATGTCAACAGTTCCATCAGAAGAAACAGAGCCCAAAAGAGTGCCAATAACGCGCTCCGACTGGTCGTTCCGGCGAACATATGAGTCACAAATGTTAAACAGAACTGTTGGATGAAGCTTGGCAGTCAGACTTGTTGCGGCCGATGGTATCTGCAAAACCGTTTGACCAGCTGCCATTGCTCCTGCTCTTCAGCTACTTTTTTCGTTTGCAGGAAATATCCCGGACGAAGTCTATCACAGAGATTAATTTCAACGAAAATCAATGTTTAGGGTTGGGAATACTTTATGTTTACGAGATACTGCAGAAAAGTGAACGCGAGAAAAACTTAAACTCGGCCCGTTGGGGCTCTCGGGTCCGGAAACAAGACAAAGATTTACACTTCATTGCAAAGATGCATGATTGTAGAATAAAACCTGGAGTGTTGAGGAAAGAAAAAAAACAATACCTCTATTTCAACTGAAAATACAAAAACATAAAACCAGTCAAACCATTGCTGAAAGTAAATTAAAATTTAAAAGCAAAGCAATTTGAATTTACAAGGAAACGGAATTTTAAAATGTCAAGTAATGGCACATTCAGTTTCAGAGTTCAAACCGCGAAATGAATACCTACATAAAACTCAAAATGAAAAGAAAACTTATAATCGAAACCTCTTCCAGATGGCACAAATTCAAATAAATACAGGAAACGCTGAACATATTACAAAAGCTCTAATCGTAAAACCTTCAGATATAATAGTTCCTTTCGCCAATAAATAGCATTCAAGCTTAGAAAAAGGGCATACCTGAACTGAAACGTTACAGAAAGAGCTACGTGATTTTATTGAGAACAGAGATTCTATACACTATTATTTGCAATATAACTAGCAATCCAACCTTAGTGTGCAATGGGTACGCCCTAGAAATGTGGAAGGAGTTTTGGGGAAAAAAGGTTATATTTTTTCTATATGTGAAGTAGACATTTTAGGTTCATATATATGCATTACATTTTGAGAATAAAATATTTTATAATTTGTGGAGATCAATTTTGTATTTCTATTATTAAAACATTGGACATAGAAATCTATGAGTTTATTATTTAATAGTTTGGTAGATTCGTATATGAGTTCAATGGGAGAATAAATGAGGAAATAAACAATGTGTTAGTAGTAAAGAATATATAAATGAGAGAATAAACTATGTGTTAGTAATTAAAAACATCAAATTTCCACAATCCATTATGATACAAATTAGTTTCTGGATTTGATTATGTGAGTTTTTTTAGCAACGATGTTTCGGATCACACTCTGTGATCCATCATCAAGAATAGAGAGAGAAGAATGAAAAATAAAATGTGCAGACTTAGCCTTCTACATGAGATATAAGAAGAGATGGAGAAGAGGTAACACGCAAACCAAAAAGAAAAAAAAAGATGAAAAAGAAGACTAAAAAATAAACAAGGAAAAATCATAAAAAGGAGGAAACCATGAGAACACGAAATGAGGTCAACAAGCCGAGTAGCACACTAAGCGGAAGAAACTAAGCGAGAAAATATATCAACTAGGCAAAAATAAATGAAAACAAAGACACATAAATTTATATATGAATTGGTATATGTTAATACAAATATAAACTTATGTGTATGCAAACAAATAAAGAACATCAAAATAAATAAACTAAGACGAAAATAAATAAAAATATATATATATAT
>BSBK01013514.1:0-76394 GCA_027943335.1 Chamaecyparis obtusa | reverse complement strand
GTTGCAATTGAATTATAAAATATATTTTATTTACAATATATTCAGTGTTAGCTATTTTAGTCATGTTAGATCATTAATGGCAGATAATGTATTTCTTACCTTTCTATATTGTTTATTTAATACCTCCATCATTTGATAAGTCATTGTTACTTCAACCTTATTAAAGTTTGTTAATCTATGTGGTTGGTGGAAATGCATCTAGTGAAATCATTGATTAGGATCTCAACATTTTTTAGGTTTAGTTTTCACCATTATGGTAGTGGTATGGTGATTGATGGATATATCCTAATGGAATTTGGGAATTGGAGAAACAAAACTATTCAAAAGTTACTTGATACTTTACCCGACTTAGTTAGCACCATCATTTAAAAACCTTGTTCATAGATTGATTCAGAAACTCCTAGCTAGAGATTAACACTTCAGGTAACTTAACCCTAGGTTGAGGTTAGCTTAACCACAGTCGGCTTATCCTTGAACCAATGTACTTTATCACCAAACATCAAGTTTTTTTTAAAAAAAATTGTTGCATTTGTTGGTTTATTTTGCCATGACACATGAATAAATAAATTTCCATATGTGCTCTTAACCATGATCTTGTAGAAAATCATAGAGTAAGTCCTCAACTCCACATAGCTTGATCTTCTATATCCCATGTGCACTAACTCAAACATTATCTACTTCTTTGCTAAACTTCAGTAGATCACTGTGTTGACATCAATGACAATCACAATCATGAATGCAACAACAACTACTATGGAATGACCATGAATACTCCCCCATAAGGATATACTCAACTTTCATTCCCAACAATCTCTCCCATTGGCATTGATGGTAACATAGATGAAAAAACATCCAAGTTTCATGAATACCAACACTGCAACACTACTGCTATGAAATGCTTTCAAATTCTCTTCATCAATCAAATCTTTCTTCATTTTCCTATTCATCTCTTTTTAGTTTTCCATTTAATATTGCTTGTAACCTTCTCCCTCAAATTCTCTTTAAAATATTTTTTTTTCATGTATCCTTATGCCCCATTGACATCAATGACAAATGCTTCATCATTATGTCAACAACAACTTCAATGTCAAAAGAAAATTTTTAGAAATACATTCACTAGAGTCCTCATGACTTAGCTTAGAAACACATACTCGCCCATAGAGGAAGTACCAACATCCAGTCTAGAACAAAAATAAGGCTCATATACCACTAGATGGATACAACAATTTGCATCACTTTTCAAAACTAGGTTGGGTATAACCCCAAGCATACCTCTCAGATACTCAAATGTATCCTTAGGAAAAGGCTTTCTAAATATAACTGCAATCTACCCTTTTGTGCTTGTATACTCTAATCTAACTTCTTTTCCTATCACCTTCTCTCTCACTACATGATACTTTATTTCTATATGCTTTTTGTTAGAATGTAGCACAAGATTCGTAGTCATACTAACTTTGTTGGTGTTATCACAATGTATAACAACAAGCTCAAAACTTTTTATTTCAATATCCTTCAACATTGTTTCATCCAAATTATCTAATTATAATTATTTGTTGCTACTACATAATCTACTTCTAGTGTGCTCTATGAGATATAGTTTTTCTTCTTTCTTAGATAAGAAACCAATCTTCCTCCAAGGAAAAATGCTCCACCACTTGTGTTGTTTTTGTCATCAACACTACCTCCCCAATCTGCATATGTATATGCACATAGGGTAAAGTCATCAGATTTTTCATATCTAAATCCATATTTAATTGTGCCTCTTAAGTACCTCAGTATCCTTTTTACTACTGCATTATGTGATTCTCTAGGATCAGCTTGAAATCTTGCAACAATTCCAAGCATATGTGATATATCTAGTCTTGTATGAATTAAATATTTCAATCCTCTATTTATAGATCTATACTTCTTCTATTTTACTGTAGGAGTCTTGTCTATGCTAGATAACTTATGTCTAGTTACCATAGGTGTTCCAACTAGTTTACAATTCTCCATTCCAAATCTATTCAACAAGTCATTCAAGTACTTTGTTTGACTTATGAAGATACCATCACTTTTATGTGTTATTTGCAATCCTAAAAAGTATTTCATCTCACCAATCATACTAATTTCAAATTTATTTTTCATTTCATATGTAAATTTATCACTAGCTTCATCTTCTACTCCAAAGATAATATCATCAACAAAACTAATTACAACCAACAAATCATTTTCAATTTCTTTTTTGTATAAGTTGTTGTTTGTTGTGCCTTTAGTAAACCCTAATTTTATTAAATACTAATCCAATCTTGCATACCAACTTCTAGGTGCTTGTTTAAGTCCATATAAAGCTTTCTTCAATTTACATACCATATCTCCTTCGTGGGTTAAAGGAAAACCTTAAGATTGCTCAATGTAAACTTCTTCTTCTAACTCTCCATTCTGAAATGTTGACTTCACATCCATCTGATATAATTTGAATTTCTTATAGATTTCATAAGCCAAAAACATTCTTACTACTTCAATTTTTTCTACAAGTGAAAATTTTTCTTCATAGTCAATTCCTTCTTGTTGTGAGTATCCTTTACATACCAATCTTTCTTTATTTCTTACAACTTCTCCTTGTTCATTCATCTTGTTCCTAAATACCCATTTAGTTCCTATAACATTCTTATCTTTAGGCCTAGGGACCAATTACAATGTCTTATTCATTTCAATTTGTTCTAGTTCTTCCTTCATAGCTTTAATACAATGCTCATCTTCATATGCTTCATCAGTAGATTTAAGTTCAACTTGAGAAATTAAACACAATTGTTCATGTACCTTCTTTCATGTTAGAAATCCTCTGTCTATGCTTCTAATAATCTACTCAAAAGGATGATTCCTTGATAGATTTATGTTAGGTGTCACTATCTTAGTTCTCACTTTAGCTATAGGTTCTTCTTTGATTTCCTCAATTAAGCTTTCATTCTGCAAATCACTGTCAATTTCATAGAATAATTCTACATTCCCTAGATTATTTCTAGGATGATTTCCTTCATCTGATTCATAATCAAGCATTCTTTCCAAAATTTTTAACTTTTCATCAACTTTAACATTTTTTCTCTGAACAATAGTCTTAGTTATTTTATTATGACATCTATAAGCTTTTCTCTTCAATGAATAACCAAGAAATATACCTTCATCACTTCTAGGATCAAACATTCTAATGTCATCATCTCTTGTAATATAACATTTACTTCCAAAAATTCTAAACTACTTAACTGATGGTACATGTCCAAACCATAGTTCATAAGGTGTTGTGTATGTGTTTGATTTGATCTATAATCTATTCATTGTATACACTATTGTGTTCACTACTTCTCTCTAGAATATCTTCTCTCTATAACCTATTTCCTCTTTCTGCAATACCATTTTGTTCAAGTGTCCTAGGGGCTGAAAATTGTCTCTTAATACCATTCATGTCACAAAAAATGTTAAATTATTTTGAAGTAAATTCTCCAACTCTATCTAATCTTAAATATTTAATCTTCATTCTCAACTTTTTTCTTAATAATTTTAAACTTATCAAACGATTCATATTTTTATTTAAGAAATGCAATCTACATCATTCTTGTAAAATCATCAACAAGAATCATAAAATACCTTTCTCCATAGAATCTTCTAGTCCTTGTGGGACCACTCAAATCTATATGAACAATTTCCAACTTCTCTATTGTTGTAAACTTCTTGCTGGGAAATGAGCTTCTCTTCTACTTAGCCATCACACA
This sequence comes from Chamaecyparis obtusa, assembly GCA_027943335.1. Taxonomy (NCBI): domain Eukaryota; kingdom Viridiplantae; phylum Streptophyta; class Pinopsida; order Cupressales; family Cupressaceae; genus Chamaecyparis; species Chamaecyparis obtusa. The sequence continues at coordinate 72,645 of BSBK01013514.1, read as the reverse complement.
TTCTTTGTAGATCATGTTAGTATGTTTCTTAATCTTAGGAAAATCTCTCACCACATGTGTAGTACTTACTTTCACAATATTATCAAATTTTATATGAAAAAATCTTCTGTGCTATAACCAACTGTCATCAATCTTAGTAATCAAGCATGTCATCTGAGTAGGATTCAACTAAAATACATTACCTCTAGTTCTTGATCCAGTAACAATCAAATTACCATCCTTATCTTTGATTACACAAGTTTTCTCAGTAAACAAAAATTGATATCCCTTCTCAACTAGCTATCCAACACTCAAACTATTATGTTTCAATCCATCCACAAAGTAAACATCATCAATATTAGTCTTTCCATCAAGAGTAATAGATCCTATACCTTTTATCAAACAAGGTGCATTGTTTCCAACTCTGACAATTCCTCCATCATAATTGTTAAACTTTATGAATTTCTTGATGTCTCCAGTCATATGATGTGAACAACCACTATCTATAATCCAATCAAATTTATTTTCTACTTGAGAAACTAAGGTTTTTTCTTCCCTAACTTTTATTTCTGGATTTTCTTCGTTTATTGCTACAAATCCTATATCATCATTCTCATTATCACTTTCACTTAGAGATTTATCCATACTAGATTCAAATTATTCATCATTAGCATAATAGCATTCTTTAGATCTTCTAGGTTTAAATTTCTTTCTATATTTCTTTACTCTCTTAGGACATTTAGATGCAAAATGACCATATTCTTGATAAGTCTAACAATTAAAAAATTTCTTACCATCCAGTTCTCTTTTCACAAGTAAAGAAATTCCTTCTTCAATCTTCATGTCTTCTTCATTCCTGGTTCTGCTACTAGTAGCATAATCTCCACTCACACTCATGCTTCTTGAGAAAGTAGGGAAAATACTAAGTGTGCTGAATGTTGTCTCCATTCTAGGTAAATCTCATGATTACCTCAAGTTCATTTTAGTTGCTTCTAATGTTAAAATAAGGGTTTCTTTGGTGAAGTTCTCAGTAAAAGGTATAACTTTATCTATCATCTACATTGTCTGCTTAAATGCAAAAGTCAATGTCCTTAAAATTTTCCATATCACTTCATTCTTTGTCTTGATTCCTTCACAAGATTTTATACCTGCAACAATTTCTAACATTCTACCAATATAGCTTCTAATAGATTCATCTTCCATCATTCTTATATCTTCAAATGTATATATCCAATTATGTAATCTGAATTTCTTTGCATGTTCATCACCCTCAAAAGTAGATTGTAAAGCTAACCAAATTTGATGAGATGTTTTTAGATATTTTACCTAATTGTACTCATTTTTTGCAAGGACTGACAATACTACTTCTCTAGAAAGTATGTTACACATGAATAAATCTCTTTCCTCATTAGTACATTCTTCAATTTTGGCTTCATTAATGATAGTCTTCTTGTTCTTTGTGATTAACCAATATCCTAGTCCTAAACAAAGTAAATATGTCTTCATCTTTTCTTTCCAACTATCAAAGTTTACTCCATCAAACTTAGGACTTTCTTTCTTTAAATGACTCACCATGGATCTCCTCAAGTTGTTAAACATTTCCTTGAAGGACCTACTGCTCTGATACTAATTATTAGAAAGTAAAGTCCACTAAGATAACTGAGAGGGGGGGTGAATAAATTATAAAAAAATATAGCTTTTATCAACTTTAATAAATTTTAACCATGTAAGCAATGTGATCAACAACCATAGAAAGATATACATGCATAACAACACAATAACACAAGATATGTTGACTAGGGAACCTCTTGATCAAAGAGTAAACCCTGGTGGGAATGAAGCCCACAAAAGATGCACTAATATGAAATTTCCTTGTGAGAAGATGGACTTTGTTAGGAGTCTTATGAAATACATTCAGTACATATCAATCCCTACTAGAAGACTTTGAATCCCTGCTAAAAGATTCTAACCTTGTTAGGAGTTATGGAAGACAAAAGGACCCATTGTCCAAACAGCTTCAAGGGCAAGATCACTGAACACACTATCCAATTGATCTATGTATTACTCAATAGAATAATAAAAAAATATTACTAATCTCAACAACTTATCACTTCTCCTCTGACTATGCCAAACAGAACCAACTGCTTCATCAGATCTCAATACCAGATCTCTATACTTCGCATATACTTTTTCAACAAGTATTGCACAATTCCACAATTCACTTTCACAATATTACATTCCACATACATACATACAATAAGGAAAACATTCCTTCCTTTATAGCACACTCAAATTATTACAAATGAGTCAGCATACAAATTACAAAATAAAATCTTCCACGCGTTACATAAAAGTTCCATAATTACATAAAAATGTTAGCTTCCAATTAAGATAACTCTTCACTCATGTGACCTCAAAATTATCATGTCTTCATCAAATTTTAAACTTTGTGTGATTAGATTCTATACCAATTAGGAGATATCATCTGATGTCGAAAAACCACTACTCAGGAACACTGCCTAAATACTACTTCCTCTAAACTATACATAATTGTCATGAATAAATGAATTAATGTATGTACTCTTAACCATAATCTTATGGGACATCATAGAGTAAGTCCTCAACATTGCATAGCTTGATCTTCAATATCCCATGTGCACTAACTCAAACACTATCTACTTCTCTGCTAAAGTTTAGAAGATAACTAAGTTGACATCAATGACAATCACAGTCATGAATTTAACAACTGCTATAGAATGACCATGAATACTCCCCCATAGGATATATAGATCATTCATTCCTAACAATCTTTTCACTGCTACCTATTTGATTCATTGGTTCTTTATCTTTCTTGCCTTTTAAAGGAGATGAAGAACAACTATTAATTTTGCCACATTGCTAACCTTGGGTAAGTACTAAACATGAAGGTTCCTCTAGAGTTATAAGAATGTCACCACCTTAGTCTGAATCAAACTCATACTCAATATGGTAACTCACAGAGTTGCCATGTCCTCCAGAGTTCTCTTCATTGCTAGGGATTTTTACAATGGTTTCTTTGTTGGCTTCCATTTTTTTTTACCGAACCATCTCTGGACAAGAATCGTCATCATGCTCATCAGTTAGATGAGATGCACATGTTATTTTTAGTATGAGAAGATTCAATATGAAGTCTCAACTAATGTGGCAAAGCATTTGATTTCTTTCCATATTTTCCTTTTTCTTGATTTCCATACCTTCGAGGAATATCTTGATATGGAGCACAGGTAGACTTTGGTAACTTCCTTTTAAGGGAAATCATGTCATTAACCAGTCTCTGTACAATTAGATCAGTTGAATGAGAGGTAGATGTCTAATTAGCTGGTATTTGCACATCTCTTTTCTACTTTCCTATTTTTATTAGATCATCTTCAAGTTCTACTGTGAAAAGTTGGGTTGCAAGTAAGTCGGTAATTCTATACCCTCTTAATTGATAACTTATGTCAGGCGGCATTGTATTGACAAAGAAACCCTTTTGGTTCTCATCATTAGCTCTTTTGGCATGGGGTATCTGATGGAGAATTTTATTGAATTTTTCTACAAATTCCCTCATTGGTTTGAATAAATTTCCTTATTCAATTGGGATAAAAGGATTAGGAGGGAATGCTCATCTTTAGTAGATTTGAAACATGACTCAAAATTCATTTTCATAGAATTCTAATTAGTAATATGACCATTTGGTAAATGGTAGAACTAGTCAGCTGCTGATTTGGAAAGGGTTTGCACAAATAACCTAAGTGCCACATCTTCATGTTGAATAGCCAGTACCCCATAGGAAGTATTGAAAGAATTCAAATGATCTTCAACAAAGACTTTGTCATTTCCATAAAACTTAGGTAAGATATCTCTGGCTCCTTTCGGTAAGGGGTGATTACCTCCTAAATTCAAGGGACCGACTCTTGCTCCCCAAGGTTGAGCCTAAGCCATGATTAGTAAGGAAATATTCAAAGGCTAAGGATTAGAAAGAGATGGCACCAATGTACTAGATAATGTGAGGGCTTAAAAGTTAGAAATGGGTGGTGTTAACTTGGTGGGTGAAGATGATCTTATACTAGTAGTTTGAACTTTCCTTCTCACAGGGATATTAGGGGTGAAGTTCAACCGCTTTAGGGCTTCAAAATCATCATCAACCAAACCCTTCTCTCTGTATCCTCTTGTGCAACTCTTTTCTACTAGCTTATTGATTAAGACTGAAACAAAAATATAAAGAAGAACCTAATCTTAAGGCCTTTGTACTACTCTATCTACCACTGCGGCTTCTTGAACTATAGGTAAACCTCTTAGCCACTCACCTATTTCTTCTTCCTCCTCAATAACCAACCTCACTTGTTGATACTATTGACCACTTGTTCTCAAATTCCAAGCTACTACATTAAGATCAGTGATGATGTCTTCTTGGGTATTTGTGAAAAGAAGGCCAGGTTGTAAAACTGGGAGAACTTCTTGCTGAGAAGGTATCACATCAGTAGGTAAGACCATGATTAATCATTAAATAAGATATTTAAATGTTCTAGTCTACTCATTAGACTCCCTAGTAGAGTTGAAAAATAAAATTTAGTATACATATTTTCTTTCCTATAAAAAATCCAAATATCCTCTTACTTTCTTGTCCAAACTGAAGAAAAACTATTACGACAGCTGAGTTATTCACTCATGATGAAAATCTCTACAATTCAAGGAGAAGCAATGTTATAAATATGAAATATTGAGAGGGGGGGTGAATTAGTACTCTACAAACTTTTATTTTTTCCCAATTATGGATATAACAGATTATCTTAATGCATGCATAACATAGAAAACTAAACAACATGCATAGCAATAAAACAAATGAACTCATAACACATTATTTGTTCTTGAGGAAACCCTAGCCAAGGGAAAACCCCACTGGGGATGGTACCCACAAAGATCCACTAATCAAAAGTATCATGTTAAGGATGTTGACCCTGTTAGGAGCCTATTACATGTATATAGTGTCTCAATCCTGATTAAGGGACTATAGAACTTCTTAGAAGCCTTAACCCTATTAGGAGTTGGTAGTACAAAATAGGATTACTAGATGAGCCCACTGCCCAAACAAGTAATATAAAATATATATTGATTACAAAATAGGTCAAGGTACATAACCTTATACTACTTGCAACTTCACATCGATATCTCATGGCTTCCTTTTTCACTATCGCTATTACATTCATAGCATATCATGTCATGTCATGTCTACATTACATCTCTTTATACAAGTTATTAAGATTAATAACTCTTTTAGTCTTCTTACATTATACAAAATATCTTTACCCAAGGGCTAAAATCTAGGATTTCATCCCTTTATATTCTTAAGACATTATTTTGATAAAAAAAATAATCCCTTAACTCTTTACCAATTCCATCTTCATATGTTGTCATGTCAGCTTAACACTTTCTTCAGTAAAACTATCATAACTTCTTTTGTACATGTCATACTAACTTGCGCTCTTAGGTGAGTCTTCAATAGTCACCATAGTATCTATTTTCAAGTGCACAGGCACTGAAGTTACTTCAAACAACATCGCTAAACAAAACTATCTTTGGGTACACTAGCAAAAACACTATCTCATACTTAGACAATTTTGCATTGCACTCTGACATACTTGCTCTCTAACCTGTGCGATCTTCATGTAGAACATATGTTTCCATAATGACAACATCTATGTATCTATCTTAGCCAAATTTCAAACAATCTCCCCCTTTGTCATTGGTGGCAACATATGAGAAAATTGGCTAAGTCTTAGACTTAAAAAATTTCAAAATTGTGGCCATAGTACAAAATATGTGTATACTTTCCTTATGACTCCATAAATCTTATAAACATACTATACTCCCCCTAAGAGTATACATAATTATCAATTTTCTTCTAAATATCTCTTCCCCTTTCATAATAATGACAAAAAAAAAGGTAAGGAGGGTGACAAAACTATGTTCAGACAAAAGTTATACCTTTGATTCAATATTGCAAAGCTGATAGGCTTGCAACACAATCTGCAAAGTTGATCTTCATGTTCTCTAACTCTTTCTCTGATGCCTTCTTAATCGAATCTACAACATTGAGTAGTGTGCACAATCCATAAGATGCAATTTCATATGCTTGGAGATAAACAAAATTGAACTTCTGAAAAGATGTCTTAGATGAAAGCCATTCTTCCAATTGCCCATCAACAATGCTCAATTTCATAGAAACATGCTTCCTTGAAAGAGAGAATACTTTTAGCTTCCTGTCCTTGTCATCTTGTACACTTCTTATTTCATCATAAAGCTTGTAGATTTTCTTCTCAACATCAAGTACCTTCACATTGGGGTTTTAAAGAAGGTTTATCTCAGTTTGAACTTTTGCTTCCTTAATCTTAATCTTTTGCACTTCCTCTGCTATCAGGTTTTTTGATTGTGTACATTGAATGTACAAAGATTTTCCTTTGTCTAAATTCCTTTGTAAGCCTTTTATGTAGATATCAAGATTTTTGATATCATTCCTAATTTTCAGACTTATATCCAAAATAATTTTGGCCTCATAGGCTACTTGAGCCCTCACTTTAGCTACATCAAATAAGTTGGTAAACTCATCATCAAATGTATTTATCACTTTCTTTTCTCTTTCCAGAGGGTCGGCCTCTATAATTTGTGTGGTTACAATGCCTTGTAACTTCTCATCAAGCTCCTTTAGGCATCCTTCAAGGCTCTTTACTTTCTTATTCTTTCCAGTAATCTTATTGAAGGATGTGATCAATTCCATTTGATCATCATCATCTACTTCTTTTCCCAAACTCTCAAATATAGAACCAATCTAAGTTTTCTTACCAGTCTCAAGTGTAAGACTGATTTATTCTAGGGTGGGAACAGATACTTGACTCTCTATCACTTTAGGTTCTTCAATTCTGGTTTTCATCTTCTCTTCTCCTTTGGCACTGTCCTTCTCTTCAAAAACTGAATTGTCATTAATGTTTTCAAGGTTTTTAAATAGATTATCATCATTGTCCAAAGTTATCTTTGTTCCTTCAACATTTGATGGATGGTGGAGAGGGAATATCCTACTATTCAGCTACAACTGATGGCTTTCCAACATTCTTTGTCATTACCTTAACAATTGCTTATTCTATTTCCTTGCTGATTTCTTCATAATTGCCTCCCATAATTTGTATTCTCCTCTTCTTTGTTGTGAGATGGGTGTTCAAATCTTTCATAATCTGTTTGAAATGTTCTTCATCATTAACAATACGTACCTTTCTCACAAGATTTTCTCTTATTGCTATATCTTCCTTTGATGCTCTTTTCTTCCTATTTACAAGCTTTCTATACAAGTCATCAGGTATCTTACCCTAAATTGTATCAAATTTCTTATCAGACAAAATCATATGCTTTACCACTACATTTTCAAGGTTCAATCTCTCTGCATAATCATAGAGATCATAATACTTGTTCATCTTTGTGAAATCACCATCTTGAATAATCTGTTCATTCACTTTTTCAATTATAGGTTTCCAAGTTTTCTTCTTAATAGGTGTGCCTTCATCATCTTTAATCTCTACAATCTTTCTTTGAATTGGTGGCACTAAAGTCTTCTGCCAAGTAGAATACCTCGATTCCACAATTTAGGGCTTGCATAGATTCAGTACAAAAATCCTTCACCAAATCCTTGCAAAATGCTTCCAATCACTGCTCTTCAATCTCCTTAGAACTTTTACTCACTTTGATGATCAAATGATATTGATCATAACCTTTTATTACTTCAATCTTACATAGATCTGACATCGCATTCAATTCTTTTTCCACTTCTTTCCAAAAAGCTGATTTTGTTAACCTACAAAACTTAAAACTTCTCGCAATCTCACAAAACATAATATTTTTCTATGCCCTCTTAACCATAGCATCAATACATCATATATTATCTTGCATTAACTATGTAAGACTCAATTCATCATATATCAATTTCTATACTAATCTAAGTTCCTTTTCTACTTTAATTTTCATGAATTAAGTACTTTGAGATGGGTTAGGTAGAGAATCATTCATACCACTTGATACTTCACCTTTCTAGTTACCTTCAGCGTTGAATGTGTCTCCTTGATCTTTTCTTTTAACAAACTTCACTTCTTCTGAATTACTATCACATCCTTTTTTACTATTACTTGCATCTCCATTTCTCCTTGCATGACTTCTAGGGTTAGGATTAGGATGAAAAACTCTATTATTCATTCTACAAAACCTTGTTATATGTCCAATCTTGTTAGATATCTAACAAACTATTCCATTGTTTACATATCTTGGTCCAAACTGATTGATCTATGATTTATAGTTTCTAGCAATGTGTCCAACTTTGTTGTATCTATAACATACTACTCCATTTCTCCTATTCATATTTTTAGTAGGTCTCTTATCTGCATGGTTAGTATTCCTAAACATTCTACTACTATTATTATTCTCAACAAATTTAGGTTTTATACATTCAATAGCTCTATGCCCAAAACCATGACAATTATAACAATAACCATTAAGAGGTTTAAATTGCTTACCTGTGCAATCTTTCTTCATATCACCAAAAGTATTACAAGAAAATAATCTAACTTTAAATTCTCTTTGGAAACCTTTAGATGAATCCTCTTGTTTAGATGGTTCTTCTTCTTTAGGTGTGTCTTCAGATTTGTCAATTTCATCAAATTTCTTTTCATCTATGCTTTCAGACATTTTTAGATTTGGTTCCTTGCTTTCTTGACTTGCTTTAGTTGTGTTGAGTCCAAGACTAGTTTTATCATAGAATGGTTTTTGATAAGACATTTGTTCATCAATCTTCTCACTAGTTGAATATAGTCTTTCAAGTTGTTCCTTAGATTGAGTCAGTTCACATTTCACAATTACATGTATTTCTCAAGTTTGGTATATAGCAAGTTGACTTTCTCAAGCTCAGATGTTACTTTACCAAGTTTAGATTTTAGTCATTCATTTTTTATCTTCAGATTTTCATTCTTAGATTTTAGATTTTCTTCATTCTTGCCATTTCCATCTTTCAGACTTAGCTTCAGATTTGCTATCTTCAATTCATGTTTAAGGATCCCATTTTCTTTTTCTAGGTTGTCATCACAATCTTTAATTAGAATTTCAAATCTTCTAGCTTGTTTTTCATTTTCTCAACAAGGTTCTTTGCAACATCATATTTTCCTTTCAGAGTATCTCTTTCATCAGTAAACATATCAATTTGTTCAAGAGCTTCTTCAAGATTCTTCTGTAGTTGATCCATATCCATAGAGATCTTACTCAAGCTGCTACGCTTTCCTTGAATGATTATTTTTTGAGTAACTAAGCTCTGATACTAATTGTTAGAAATAGGGAATACTGAGGAGGGGGGTGAATTAGAATTCTACAAAATTTTATTTTTTCCCAATTATGGATATAACAGATTATCTTAATGCATGCATAACATAGAAAACTAAACAACATGCATAACAAAAAAACAAATGAACTCATAACACATTATTTGTTCTCAAGGAAACGTTGGCCAAGGGAAAACGCTGATGGGGATGGTACCCACAAAGATCCACTAATCAAAAGTATCCAGTTAAGGATGTTGACCCTGTTAGGAGCCTATTACATGTATATAGTGTCTTAGTTCCGATTAAGGGACTATAGGCCTTGTTAGAAGCCTCAACCCTATTAGGAGTTGGTAGTACAAAATATGATTACCAAATGAGCCCACTGCCCAAACAAGTAATATACAATATTTACTAATTACAAAATAGGTCAAGGTACATAACCTTATACTTCTTGCAACTTCACATCAATATCTCTTTGCTACCTTTTTCACTATCCCTATTACATTCATATCATATCATGTCATGTCATGTCTACATTACATCTCTTTATACAAGTTATTAATTTTAATAACTCTTTTAGTCAGCTTACGTTATACAAAATATCTGAACCCAAAGTTTAACATCTATGATGTTGTCCCTTTATATTATTAAGACATTCTTTTGATAAACAAAATAATCCCTTAACTCTTTACCAATTCTATCTTCATATTCTGTCATGTTGGCTTAACACTATCTTCAGTAAAACTGTCATAACTTCTTCTATACATGTCATACTAACTTGCGCTCTTAGGTGAGTCTTCAATATTCACCATAGTATCTATGTTCAAGTGCACAGGCACTAAAATTACTCCAAACAATATCACTAAAGAAAACTATCTTTGTGTACACTAGCAAAAACATTGTCTCATACTTAGATAATTTTGCATTATGCTCTGACATACTTGCTCTCTGACCTATGTGATCTTCATGTAGATCATATGTTTCCATAATGACAACATCTATGTATCCAACTTAGCGAAATTGCAAACAACTACCTTGACATTTCATTTATTTGCAAACAATAAAAATCAATCTTGACATTTCATTTATTTGCAAAGAATGAATTTAATACATACTTATGACCTTAAAGTAAGAAAGGGGATTAAAGCTTCCATAAAAAATGACTCAAGAAAAGATTTAATAGTCCAAGATAGGTTCACATTCATAAAATCCAATTGAGTTAGATTAACATACAAACATTCCTGGAATGGCCGATTCAAGAGATATTACAATTAAAAGAAAGGATGCCAAGCAGGCATAAAACACATGTACAAATTATAGTGACATGCATTTGATTCCAACTGAAACCTAGATAAACATGCATCAATTAGACCAATCTAATCCAAAATAAATACCACACTCTGATATAAACCAACTAATATTATATTTATATCTTTCTATTCACCATACAATCATAATCATTCAAAAGTATTGCGGAAAATCAATTATAAAATAACCAAGTTTTCTAAAACTAAATAACCATCCTCAATTTAATAAATAACCATCCTTTAAAATAGGAAAATAAACTAAAACCTAAGACAACTGGAACTATCTTTCAAAAATATTTAATTCACCGATTGGTCCTTCTCAACATCATTATTTGTGGTGGCATCAGATGTTTTACATATGGAGATCCATTCCTCAAAGGCTGCCATGAATTTCTTGAGAATCTCTTTATTTGGAAAAGAAACTACATTGAGCCTTTGCTCCCATATGTGGTTACAAGTCTGTAACTGTTCCAGCTTGTTTTCAAGGGTTTTTGTCTTCTCCTCACCAAGGATTACTAGTGACTCCACACAAGCTACAACTGAGAAATCTTAAACTACCAATTCTTTGGAAACTTTTAAGCCTTGTGGTCTCTCTACAAGAGATTTCTAAACTATCATTGCACCAAATCAAGTCTTAGCTTTATCTCTAATCAACTGGTAAAGGCAATCTATATGGTTGTTGAGAACCTCTTCAATACATGCCAATGCCTTCATTATTTGACTAGATTCTTCAACACCCTGGTCATAACGTGAACATAGCCATTCCTCATTTACCTTTGCAACAAACAAAAAATTGGCATCAATCTCATCTATCATTTTCTTAGTCAAAAACTTATCTATGTCGTAGTTGTAGGCTTCATCCAGGCTAGCTATCTCAACTTCTAGGATGTCTCTTTTTACTTCCCAGGATTTAACATTTATTTCTATGGCTAATATAAAAGAAGATGACCTCTTAGTTATGTCTTGATGGGATTGTGTGAATAGGATGATCCTTCCACCAATCTCTTCAATCTAGCTGAAGAATGCTTTAGATAAAGACCTATCTTTATGAACTTGATCCAGAGATCTTTGGTTATCTAGAGATTTCACATCCACATTCAGGAAAACTATTTCTAGGGGTTCAGGGATAGGATTTTGGAGCTGCTGAATATACTTGGCCATTTCACATAGGGCCTACTTTAGTTTCACCTTGTCTTCTACATCTTTCAGTACCCAATGATTAATTTTCTTATTTGCAGAGTTCAAAATTTTTAGATCCTCAGCTCTGGATGCTACTCCTAAATCTATCTCTTCCACATTGAAATCTTTCTTTGTGACTTCAGTAGTAAATTTATCTAAATTTGGTTTGAAGATTTCCACAACCCAATTATCTATTGTAGGATCCACATCAAGCATGGACTCTACCTTTCATTTCTTTGATCTTGGAGACTTCCCAAGACACTAACTGAACAAGTCTCGAACATGGACTGTAGTAGGAACAATGTTCCTCTTAATTGTCACTATTAGGTCTAACCAATTTGGAGTCGTTGGGCTTTCCTTTTTCAAAGAAATTTCTATGCTTAGGCTATACAAAGCTGTAAGGTCTTTCTGACATGAATCTCCACCAAGTCCTTTCGATTCATAATCCATAGGTGGGGTCGTATTCTTTTTCAATATTTTGAACTTTCTAGGAGTAGGTTCCTCTGTATCTAAATCCATAAGGATATCAAAGGATAAATCTACCATCTCATTCCTCTTACTTTTGCTCTTGGTTATTCTCACTGAATTATTAGGAACTAGTTGTGAGTCTTCAATATTACTGACCTCCCTAAAACTTGTATCACCTGTAGGAAGAAATGGTTCAATTTTATGAGTAGAGATAAAGGAAGGTTCATTTTTAGGAATTCTTGGTCTCTTCCTAATTTTCACTACAGGGGTTTCCTGACTCTTCCTCTATTTGGATTTGAGCCACTCTTTTGTCCATTTGAATACTTTGTTAGTTAAGGATTTGACATCCTCCTCTTCTCTTTCCTTCCAGTCAACTTCTCTAATTTCCAATTTTGCTTCTGACCCTGAACATCCAGATTCTAACACATCTTCTTCATCAACTTTTATATTTATAATGCTATAAGGAATCTTTAGGGTAACAACTTTCCTTAAAGAAAATCTAGAACGTAGTCTCTTCATGACTTCAACCTGATCTGTACAGTCATCCCATAAATCTTCTAGCTTTGGCTAATGTAAGAACATGGCATCAACTTTAAAATGACTTTCCACAAACCATTTGTTGTCATAGTAATTCTTGGGCTGGTACAGTTGTAGATTCATCTCTTTTATTTCATTTGTCAAGAAATAAAAATCATGCATTAGCTTGAAATGATAATACCCCAATTCCAATGGAAAGAAACCACCAATTCCTCTTTTAACCTTATACTTTTTCTCCACCATAAATAATTGCCTACCTACTTCTAGAAAAATTTATTTATCTAAGAAGTACCTAGTAATTTTAGAGGTTCATCACTGAAACCTCCAACCCTCGTGTAACTAAAAGTAAGAAATTGTATGTAGAAACTGCCATAAATCTTAACAAACTCCATGGCTTCCTAAGACATTCCACAATTAGATTTTCCTCTTAACTCAAAGAAAAGCTTAGACATAAAGGTATCTTGTACCCTTTTGAAATCTGTAGGATTGCTTCTATTCTACAATAGGGGATAATACTAAAAAATAGTCATGTTATTCCTCCATTCTTCATGTGGTAATCCGTCTCAATTTCTGCAAACAACAAGAATGTAGAAGAGATATGAAGACATGTAAAAGTTTGAAATAAAAGCTAGTTGGGATAGATTCTCATGCAATTGTTTCATAATTATTTTAGCCCAATCAATAGAATTACCCACACCTAGAATGTCTTGGACAAAGATATACATCTGGTCTTCCTAATTAGTATATATGGGTTTACCCTTTATCTTTTGTAACATCATAGTTATATCCCTCACTTCTTGAAACATATGATCCTTTCTGAGGGGTCTGAGAAAATGAGATCCTCCTTTTTCAAGGTTTAATAACCAATCTCTTTCTATATTGTTTATGTATTCCTTCTTATTCTGATCAAAATCAACTAGGGCATTCTTTATACTCTAATCTCCATACACTTCCACTATCAGAATCCTAAATCCTGCCATTATCACCTCTCCATTTATGTTAACCAACACCTCATTGCTTTAAGTAGTAATACATCTTTTAGACCTGTTATACTAGCTAAAACATTCCATCACCAACCTAGGACATTGAAACACCTTTAGAAAACCGGTAGCTTCCAATAGACCACTATTGACAATCCTTGTTGCTACTGTCTCACCTTCCATTTTTGTCAATCTTTCCACAATCTCTCTACTATCATCATCAACGAGTGTTGTGTCTCTCATCTCAAGGAGACAACTACTATTAGGAGAAAACTTATTCTCCTTTACAAACTTAATTTTTGAAGAAGACATGTCAAAATGATAGTGCAATTCTCATACAGATACTGGACCAATGTAGAAAAGAACCCAACTCTTCACTTATAAAAGAAATAAGCTAAAGAAAACATAGAGCCAAGGTTTGTTGTAAAACTCACTATTCCTATGTACCTTGATAGGTTACCTTGCCACTCCCAAATGCCTCTAGAAGACAAGAAAAATAGAATAAAGAAATAGAGGGAAGGAAACTAATTATACACACTACACTTCCCTTTCCATCACCTTGGGAAAGCTTCCATGCAATAAATTTTTCCATCATAATTACTGCTACCAATTTGTCACACATACTCCACTTCGATAAGGAAAACATTTGGGATGAGCTGGCATCACATAAACAAGTCTTAGCAATCATTTGTCATACATATGTGATGATTTTGGCACACATCTTCTTAATTCAGTAATTATTGCATCTTGAATTTTGAACCTTGAACCATTAATGATGGGTTCAAGATACATGGCTTAGGATACTAAATAATCTAAACATGCACTTTACGACAATGAAGGACTCTTAGCCAATAGTAAGTGAAACTTTTAAAATAAAATGACAAGTTTAAAGTTCATAAGATAAAACATTTAATACCTTACAAGATAAGATTTGCTTAGGAAAAGGTAAAGTCCACATTGAATCATGAACTTTGAACCAAAAAAAGGAAGGTTCAAAGTTCAAGTTTCAATTTCCCAATTACAATAAAACATGTGGTCCTGACCAATTAACTTGACACCGCAATAATTCTTTTACATGATGCCTTGGAAACCACTTTTTGAAATTTGAACCTTGAACTGCTAGGTTCAAAGTTCAAGGTTCAATATACAACTTGAACTTTGACAAAGGTAAAATTAGTAGCACTAAGGAATGAGAAAAACAAATGACTGGAAATAGGTGGCTCCTACTAGGGGTTAGGACTGTGAGGGACTAAACAATGAATCCAAGGTCTCTGATTTTGTCAATTATAGGACAAGGGCATTTCTACTGCATCTCTGTACCAGAGTCTGAATCAATTAGGCCCTAGGATTTGACTAATTTCAAATGGACCTTTCTAAAGGTATTCAACTTTACTGTGAGCACCTCATGGTTCCTTCCTTTTGTCCCACAGTAATAATTTTTCATTCTCCATGATATTTCCTGACCTAACCTTGCTGTCAAAAATATTTTTCACCTCGGATTAATGTAGTGCTATGATATTTACCATCTCTTCTCTTTCTTCTTGGATTTTGCTTAAATACATGATTCTTTTCTCCAAATCATCCAAGAAAATTTGATCCTTAATCACTTTCTGTAGTTTTATTGATGCAAGCTCTAAAGGTAGTGAGAGTTGAGCTTCTACTCCATAGACCAGTTCAAATGGAGTCATACCTATCACCCTCTTGGGAGAAGTACATGTTAGCGGTTTTTCTTGTATCCCTCAACTCTAAAAGAGAAATATGAAAACTAGACCCGGGGATCTTTGTGTAGTTACACAATTCCACTTGTTCATACAAACTAAGGGGAAAGAAAAGACTAATTAATGAGGATTTGATCCTCCTTCTTCTTCGAGTTCCACACACTCAGGCGGGTACACCTAAAACAAGCTAAAATCTACATACATATAACTCACTAGTTAAAACCCTTTATGTAGATGTGATCGTGGGTAGTTCTCAGACTTATAACACATGGGAGCTCAACTCAACCAATCTTATATAGGATCCCACCTATATGACCTGCTAAGAACTAGGAAAATGGCCAATGTGACAACAAGGATAAACTCCTTCTTCTCTTTGAGCTTTGAGCTTAGGCAAGCTAACCCATAGATTCATTTCTTCAAAGAATCACCAATAACACTTGTATTCAAGAAACACAAGTCATAAACAAGAATGTTCTCAAACATGAAAATAAAGATGGAATGATTTAATGGTTGATGATGAAAACTGCAAAACAAACCAGGACCAGTGCCTTATTCATTGGGCAACAGAGTCATACAAACATACACTTGTAGAAAACCTTAATCCTAAACTCAAAGAAACCAAGTGAGGTTCCTTGCAAATCACTTCTCTCACTCCAGTTCCTGGACATCAAACTCATATGCAAACCTAAAATTCTCAGAATTTGAAATCAAGACTTATTCTCTCCTTGAAAGAAACTCAATTTCAAACCCACATATACCTTATAACTGGTATACTGACATGCCTTACAGATCAATACACAAGGATTAAGATATGCACACAAAGACATCAAACAAGAACTAGATCAGGATTCCCATTGTTCTCATTAAAATTTATTTGTAATTGTACCTTTGCAAAAAAAAGAAAAATAGAAAATAAGATCAAAAGCCTGGAAGCTACCTTGCAGCATAAATTTCAACATCCTTGTTACAATGAGAAAAATCTAAGATATAGCAATTGAGAGTCAATCCAGAAACCAATTGACAGTTGTCCACCTTGCATAAAATATCTTCAACATTCCTCATCTCATCTCTTATCTGATCTCCAAATAGAAACACATCCTGCACTCACTTCCCACCCAACTGATTTGATCCTCAGAATTGCCAGCTCAGACTACTCTCATCCATCACCCTGACACTAAAAATACTCATCACCATCAGATTCCTCATTCCGAGACATTTTCGGTGACATATAATACTTATATGTTTGGCAAAAAAATAAATTTCTGAGACAATTTTCCATGGCAAGCCTTGACCAAGGAATTCTTTAGTTCTCTCAATGTTATCTCCTTAACCATTTGTATTTGGAGAACTGAAGACTAAGCATTCTCTAGTTCTCTAAATGTTATCTCCTTAACCATTTGTATTTGGAGAATTAGCGACCAAGGCATTCTCTAGTTCTTTGAATATTATCTCGTTAACAATTTATATTTGGAGAACTGGTGACCAAGACATTCTCTAGTTCTCTAAATGTTATCTCCTTAACCATTTGTATTTGGAGAACTGGAGACTAAGCATTCTCTAGTTCTATGAATGTTACCTCCTTAACCATTTTTATTTGGAGAACTGGCGACTAAGGCATTCCCTAGTTCTCTGAATGTTACCTCCTTAACCATTTGTATTTGGAGAACTAATGACCAAGGCATTCTTTAGTTCTCCAAATCATTTTCACTAACCACTAGCCATTTGGAGAACTAGAGACTAAGGCATTCTCTAATTCTCTGAATGTTATCTCCTTAACCATTTGTATTTGAAGACTTGGAGACTGAGGCATTCTCTAGTTCTCTGAATGTTATCTCCTTAACCATTTGCATTTGGAGACTTGGAGACTAACAACTAGGGATTGAGAGAACTAGCGACCAAGTGTATTCTCCAATTCTCTGAATGTTTATGACTTAACCACTAGCATTTTTCATCAGCATTTTTCTGCAAAATTTAGTGCTTTATGGTCACTGGCACACATCTCAATGCACTAGTTGTGCACACTCTTGAGAGCCTTCTTCTCTTTATTCATTTCATTATGTGAATGGTATATCTTTTAAACACTTGAAATGGTCATTTCTTGAGCAATGTGGGACTAAACTTTTGGAAGTAATGCTGATTTTTTATTTCTGCGAGTACTCAGAGGATGATATTTTTTTATTTTTAAACTGGGTTTCTCTAAAAAAAAATTCTATATAATACACACTTTTTTGTCTAAAACATATGTAAAATTCAGCCCGACCCAGTTTGTATTTTTTGATTTATGATAAAAAAAAGGTGACTGGTTGTGCATTCACACTTCTTTTTGCATTGAACTGGCTCTTGCCTTCAACCCTTTTTTTATCTTCTTCTTCTCCACATGATTTGCATTTTTCTATGATATTTGGCATCACAACATTACTTATCTTTGATTTTCTCCAAATCTGAGACAAGACCTTGATGCATTGCCCTCTAGAAAATAACAATGATAAAGGAGCACCTGTAACACTAGCCATTTCTACATACACAAATATCTTGTGCCCAATCTTAGTGATCACTCATGCTGGTGACACTACTTTTATCTCACACATCATGGCATTACCTTGTCTGGGCCATTTGAATACTTTTTTCTAAATTTCCTCGCGACAAATTGATACCGTTATTGTTGTCTCTTATATTGAAGATTTCCATTACAACTTTATGCGATGTGCTCATAAATTGCCTTCTCTCTCTCCTTGAAGATGTACTAATGTAGTTAAGGACGTGCACATCTTTTTCTTGCAATCCAAGATTTCAAACAATTTGTCAACTTGAAAAGCAACAAACAATAATAGTGTAAGATGGAACATTGAGAGTGTTGCATAAGTTATATGTGTCAATCCATAGTCCACACACTTGACACATCAATTTAAAATGTTACTCCAACCATTTAAAATATTAAAGCTCACTGTGACACATTCCTTGCCATATATTTCACTTTTATCCTTTGCAAAGATTGCCAAATAACATTAGCTGGCATCTAGGAGCGGCCTTAAAAATTGACAAAATGCCATCACAACGTAGTGTTGCTGAGAAAACAGGCTCACTTCCAACATGTTACCACACTCACCAAAGGAGATTTCTCAGAAATATTTGAGCCCAAATATATTCATAATCAAACATGACCATTTAACAATTAAAATTGCCAATACTGCAAACATCACATAAATTGCCTCTGGGAATGACTTTTAAAACTGACCAGTTGAAACTTCTAGGGACCGGCAACCGGGGTATTGATTCATTGTCATATAGAGTGTAAAATTCAAAAATTAGGGCTCATGATGAATAATAGGGTGCATTTGGCAATCAGACAAAAAATAGGTTCTCAGAATTGCAAACTGAGAAACACAGCAAGACAGTGATTTGTGCATACGGTATGCCCTTGGGAAAACATGCTAAAAGATTTGTCAAGACTTCTAACTTGGCACACTTATAGTATTTTCAGAGTAGAACATAGTGGTACAACCCATTCTATCTGATCAGTCATGGATCAAAAGTTATAATTTCATGAACAGGGGGTACAAATCAATATGCACATCTCACAAGTTGTAAAACAACAAAAGTTGTGTTTGGAATCACATTTGCAAATTGAGCAAACGGATTCGTCATGACCTCAAAATCAAAACATAGGAAATAATTGACCCCTGGAATATGATGCAAAATGAATTTTCTCAATAGGTTCAACTGGGTCAAAGATGTGAATAATCAAACAGGCCCTTCCATAATTCTGAACAATTACATAAATGCATGACAACAACAAACTACCAAATTTGAGGGGTTCGAAACCTAGTCAAACGGATTTGAAATGACTTAAAAATTGGAAAGTAGGCTCTTTGAAATGCATACTAAACATCCTCAAAGTGGTGGGTCATGAAACATTTTTGGACATAAGATATTCAAAGGCAAACTAGGCTACTATACTCTATTTGACACTTAGGCAGGCAGAATTGTGCTACTTAACACCTTAAAATGGGACTTCACCGAATGATTCAGAAAGATAAAATAAAAATGTAGAATGATTGCACAATTGAAAAAAGTGTGTTAAACACCTGGAACACCTCATAGGCTTCAAAATGATAGCCTAGTACATCTACATGAAAATCATTTAAAGGGCCTCATTTTGCAAAATTTTAACATGGTACTAAAAAATCCATGTATTTTTGAGTACCAATAGTGGCTCTGACTATGGACGTGTGCCCCATGCGGGCATGTAGAGAACTTCGGAATCTCATGGTAGAAGTAAACCAATGAAATGCTTCCTTTTGACATTCCTCTTTCCCCAGAACTTGGAACCATTTTATTGAATGCAAACACACAACTAAAAGGAAAGCAACTGTACATGAAAAACCTTATTTACAAATGGTCCAAAACCATCAAACTGAAATTAGTCCTTACCCCTATCAAATAGATGATTTTCATCTCCACATAATAGAGGCATACTGAAATTATGTGTCTCATCCAACCGGTTAGAAATAATATGATTCATCTTCAGCATAGTATGTAAAAATTGATCACTACACTCACCATTATCTGGCAAGATCAGACCATCATATTGCCATAGATACTGATCGCTTTGTGACATTAAAATATCACACTCTTTACTAACATTGTCATGCTAAAAAAAAAACATTCCACCTCAACTTCATAGCTGGATACACCATTATACTGATCATTAGTTTGCAACAAAGGATAAGCTATTTTTTTATCATTACTTTGCAAACTAACATAAAACTTCTCAAAACAACAATCTGATTGCATTAGACCAGAAACATCTTGCTAATCACAAACCACATCAGCAACATTTGAAAAGGAACAAGCTCTGTCAGTGAGAGACTCACTAGTCATTACCAAATCTGAGAATACACTTTCAGATTTACCATATTCTTTAGCATCAAAACGTAAATCAAAACTACAGTCAACAAGCTCATGGAAATCTGAACACTCACTAGCACACTCATCATTATATTCATAAAAAATGACATTATCAACATCATCACAATGAAATGCACTTGAATCTTATTGATTTAAAATAGAAGAGACCTCAAGATATGTTTCACTCATCATGCCATCATCCAAATTACTTTCATCAAAACTTATTTTCACCGGGCATGGAAATATAGAAACAAGTTTAGTACCGTACCTTTGAAAGTTAGCATCGAAGAGACTTGAAATCTGCTCACAACTTAGCAAGCACTGAACATTACATTCTGTCTCTTCATTCTCACTACTGATGCTGCAAATCTCTTCTCCATCTACAACAGGGACTAAACTTACTCATCTTAGATTACCTTGTGTGAAGTAACCATTGTAGGAACTATCATCTGCATTATATCCATGTTCTTCATGTTGACACAAAACACCATTAAGTTGAAACAATGAAAGATTAGCATCATGCTGAGAAAAGGGAAAATCTACAAGCTCAAGGAAATCTCTATCAATTGAAGATTCATTTTCCCCTCCTTGACACTCATAAATTTCATCATTAGCATAATAACCAGCACTATAACCATCATGGGACTCAGCATCCCCAAATGAACTAGACTTAGTATCATTGAATTCAACATTTGTAAAAGAGTCTATCCAATCCTTTAGATTTTTTGTGCTTCATCCTTTAAGGATGCAATCCAACTAACTAATTCAGGCATTGACAGTTCTAGCAACATCTCAGCATACTGGGATTCATGAAAATCTAAACCCGCAGGAAGCTCACTACATGCAATAAGAAATTTCTTGTAATACGACAATGTAGATTCTTCATTTCTTCCCCCTATTGCATATCTTAACATCAGTATGCAATTATGCTAAATTTTCTGATTTATCAAATGAAGTTCAACATTATAACTTTCTAGATCTGAATAAAAACTTTTAGATCTAGAAGCATCCAGACTCATTACAGCTGGAAACTTTGTTCTAACTCACTGACAAAAGAAATAAGCTTATTCTTATGACAATATTTCTATCCAATTTCATGCAACCAGTAACTTCACATAACCGTAGCATACTTCTGATTTCTTGAAATTGAAACTTTAACTGGAATGTATGACAAACTTTGAAACCATTTTCCCTTTCCTTTAGTGACTAGTCCACATATTAAGGGATTATTTTGCTTGGTAAAAAAAATAGAATTACCTAGAAGTGTTGTTGTTGTTTGTAAAATCCTGATTTAAAGACTACTTCAAATCACCTTCCAAAACTTTGTAGAGCCACCACCTCTTTTCAAAGGACAAATCTAGAGCTAGCTGAGAACCTTCCTCAGATTTGAACCATCTTAAAAACTGGCAAAAACAACACAACCATAATAGAATAATAACTGTTTGTGAGGACCAGAAATATATCCATACTTTGATTACAATTCATTGATCAAATAGAGAATCAGATTCACCACTCACATTCAGTGAGATAATATAACAAATTTTAAAAGAACTTGACTCTATACAATGGCACTTCCGAGTAGAGTTGCCAGTTTGTTAGTGGTTTTTCTTGTATCCCTCAACTCTAAAAGAGAAATATAAAAACCAGACCTAGGGATCTTTGTTTAGTTACATAATTCCACTTGTTCATACAAATTGAGGGGTAAGAAAAGACTAATTAATGAGGATTTGATCCTCCTTCTACTTCGAGTTCCACACACTCACGTGGGTACACCTAAAACAAGCTAAAATCTGCATACATATAACTCACTAGCTAAAACCCTTTATGCAGATGTGATCATGGATAGTTCTCAGACTGAAAAAACATGGGACCTCAACTCAACTAGTCTTATACAGGATCCCACCTGTATCATCTGCTAAGAGCTAGGAAAATGACCAATGTGACAACAAGGATAAACTACTTCTCTTCAAGCTTTGAGATCAGGCAGGCTAACCCATAGATCTGTTTCTTCAAAGAATCACCAATAACACTTGTATTTAGGAAACACAAGTCATAAACAAGAATTTTCTCAAACATGAAAATAAAGATGGAATGATTTAATGGTTGATGATGAAAATTGCAAAACAAACTAGGACCAGTGCCTTGTTCATTGGGCAACAGAGTCATACAAACATACACTCGTAGAAAACCTTAATCCGAACTCAAAGAAACCAAGTGACGTGCCTTGCAAATCACTTTTCTCACTCTAGTTCCTAGACATCAAACTCATATGCATACCTAAAATTCTATGAATATGAAATCAAGACTTATTCTCTCCTTGAAAGAAACTCAATTTCAAAACCATAGATACCTTATAACTGATAGACTGACATGCCTTACAGATCAATACACAAGGATTAAGATATGCACACAAAGACATCAAACAAGAACGGAATCAGGATTCCCATTGTTCTCATTAAAATTTATCTATAACTGTACCTTTGCAAAACAAAGAAAAATAGAAAATAAGACCAAAAGCCTGGAAGCTTCCTTGCAGCATAAATTTCAACATCCTTGTTACAATGAGAAAAATCTAAGATATAACAATTGAGAGTCAATCCAGAAACCAATTGACAGCTATCCACCTTGCATAAAATATATTCAACATTCCTCATCTCATCTCTCATCTGATCTCCAAATAGAAACACATCCTGCAATCACTTCCCACCAAACTGATTTGATCCTCAGAATTGCTAGCTCAGACTGCTCTCATCCATGACCCTGAAACTAAAAATACTCATCACAACCAGATTCCTCATTCTGAGACCTTTCCAGTGACATATAATACTTATATGTTTGGCCAAAAAATGAATTTCTGAGACACTTTTCCATGGCCAGGCTCGACCATTTAAATTTTTGAATTATTTCATATAGTCCAGACTATATCAAATTTTTAAATTCTTTTTCAATCTGCAATTTTATATTATTATCTGCACTTTAACCACAGAATGCACCAAAAGTTGACACTTTTCATCATTTCATTCATTGCTCCGATAAACTCAAGGTTAATTACCTCATTTGGAGAACTAGCAAACAAGTGTATCCTCCAATTCTCTGAATCATTTTCACTAACTGCCAACCATTCGGAGAACTAGCAACCAAGACATTCTCTAGTTCTCTGAATGTTATCTCCTTAACCATTTGTATTTGGAGAACTAGAGACTAAGCATTCTCTAGTTCTCTAAATGTTATCTCCTTAACAATTTGTATTTGGAGAACTGGCGACCAAGGCATTCTTTAGTTCTCTGAATGTTATCTACTTAACCATTTGTATTTGGAGAACTGGAGACTAAGCATTCTCTAGTTCTCTGAATGTTATCTCCTTATCCATTTTTATTTGGAGAACTGGCGACCAACGCATTCTCTAGTTCTCTGAATTTTATCTCCTTAACCATTTATATTTGGACAATTGGCGACCAAGGCATTCTCTAGTTATCTAAATAATTTTCACTAACTTCTAGCCATTTGGAGAACTAGAGACTAAGACATTCTCTAGATCTCTGAATGTTATCTCCTTAACCATTTGTATTTGGAGACTTGGAGACTGAGGCATTCTCTAGTTCTCTGACTGTTATCTCCTTAACCATTTGCATTTGGAGACTTGGAGACTTACAACAATGGATTGGGAGAACTACCGACTAAGTGTATTCTCCAATTCTCCGAATGTTTATGACTTAACCACTAGCATTTCTCGTCAGCATTTTTTTGCAAAATTTAGTGCTTTATGGTCGCTGGTATCCATCCCAATGCACTAGTTGTGCACACTCTTGATAGCCTTCTTCTCTTTATTCATTTCATTATGTGAGTGGTATATCTTTTAAACACTTGAAATGGTCATTTCTTGAGCAATTTGGGACTAAACTTTTGGAAGTAATGCTGATTTTTTATTGCTGCGGGTACTCAGAGGACCATAACTTTTGATTTTCAAACTGGGTTTTTCTAAACTTTTTGTTGTACAATGCACACAATATCTTCTCAAACATATGTAAAATTTAGCTTGACCCAGTTTGTATTTTCTGAGTTATGATAAAAAAATTGACTGGCTACGCATTCACACTTTTTTTTGCATTCAACTGGCTCTTGCCTTCAATCCTTTTTTTAGCTTTTTCTTCTCCACATGCGTTGCATTTGTCTATGATATTTGGCATGTTATTTTCTCAAAATATGAGACAAGACCTTTATGCATTGCCCTCTAGAACACAACAATGATAAAGGAGCACCAGTAACACTAGCCATTTCTACGTACACAAATATCTCGTGCCCAATCTTAGTGATCACTCACACTGGAGACACTCCTTTGTTCTCACACATCATGACATTACCTTGTCTAGGCCATTTGAATATATTTTTTTAAATTTCCTCAAGACAAATTGATACCATTATTCTTGTCTCTTATATTGAAGATTTCCATTACCACTTTATGCAATATACTCATAAATTGCCTTCTCTCTCTCCTTGAAGATGTACTGATGTAGTTAAGGAGGTGCGCATCTTCTGCTTGCAATCCAAGATTTCAAACAATTCATCAACTTGAAAAGAAACAAATAATAATAGTGTAAGATGGAATATTGAGAGTGATGCATAAGTTATACGTGTCAATCCATAGTCCTCACACTTGACACATCAATTTAAAATGTTAATCCAACGATTGAAAACATTAAAGCTCACTGTGACACATTCCTTGCCATATATTTCACTTTATTCTTTTGCAAAGATTGCCAAACAACATTAGCTAACATCCAGGAGTGGCCTTAAAAATTGACAAAATGCCATCACAAAGCAGTGCCACCAAGAAAATAGCTCACTTCCAACATGTTACCACACTCACCAAAGGAGATTGCCCAGAAAGATTCGAGCCCAAAGATATTCATAGTCAAACATGGCCATTTAACAATTAAAATTGCTAGTATTGCAAACATCACATAAATTGCCTCTGGCAATGACTTTTAAAACTGACCAGTTGAAACTTCTAGGGATTGTCAACTGGGGTATTGATTCATTGTCATATAGAGAGTAAAATTCCAAAATTAGGGCTCATGATGAATAACAGGGTACATTTGGCAATCAGACAAAAAATAGGTTCTCAGAATTGCAAACTGAGAAACACAGCAAGACAATGATTTGTGCATAAGGAATACCCTTGGGAAAATATGCTAAAAGATTCGTCAAGACTTCTAACTTGGCATACTTGCAGTATTTTTAGAGTAGAACATAGTGGTACAACCCATTTAGGATCATTAATCACAGATCAAAAGTTTTAATGTCATGAATAGGGGGTACAAATCAATCTGCACATCTCACAACTTGTAAAACAACAAAAGTTGTGTTTGAAATCACATTTGCAAACTAAGCAAACGGATTCATCGTGACCTCAAAATTAAAAGATAGGAAAGAATTGACCCCTGGAATATGATACAAAAGGAATTTTCTCAATAGGGTCAATTGGGTCAAAGATGTGAATAATCAAACAGGCCCTTCCAGAGTTCTGAACAATTACATAAATGCATGACAACAACAAACTACCAACTTTGAGGGTTTTGAAACCTAGTCAAACGGATTCAAAATGACTTGAAAATTGGAACGTAGGCTCTTTGATATGCATACTAAACATCCTTGAAGTGGTGGGTTATGAAACATTTCTGGACACAAGATATTCAAAGGCAAATTGGGTTACTATACTCTGTTTGACACTTAGGCAGAATTGTGCAACTCGACAGCTTCTTAAAATGGGACTTCACCGAATGATTCGAAAAGATAAAATAATAACGTAGAATGCTTGCACATACTAAAATGAGTGTGTTAAACACTTGGAACACATCATAGGCTTCAAAATGACAGTCCATTACATATGCATGAAAATCATATAAAGGGCCTCATTTTGCAAAATTTTAACATGGTACTAAAAAATCCATGTTGTATTTTTGAGTACCAACAGTGGCTTTGACTGTGGATGCGTGCCCAATGTGGGCATGTAGAGAACTTTAGAATCTCATGGTAGAAGCAGACCAATCAAATGCTTCCTTTTGACTTTCCTCTTTCCCCAAAACATGGAACCCTTTTATTGAAAGCAAACACACAACTGAAAGGAAAGCAACTGTACATGAAAAACCCTATTTACAAATGGTCCAAAACCATCAAATTGAAATCAGTCCTTACCCCTATCAAATAGATGATTTTCATCTCCACATAATAGAGGCAAATTGAAATTATGTGTCTCATCCAGCCGGTTAGAAATAATATGATTCATCTTCAGCATAGTATGTAAAAATTGATCACTACACTCACCATTATCTGGCAATATTAGGCCATCATACTGCCATAGATACTGATCGCTTTGTGACATTAAAATATCCCACTCTTTCTTAACATTTTCATGCTAAAAAAAAAAACATTCCAACTCAACTTCATAGCTGGAAACACCATTATACTGATCATTAGTTTGGAACAAAGGATAAGCTATTTTTTTATCATTACTTTGCAAACTAACATAAAACTTCTCAAAACAACAATCTGATTCCATTAGACTGGAAACATCCTACTGATCACAAACCACATCAGCAACATTTGAAAAGGAAAAAGCTTCATCAGTGAGAGACTCATTAGTCATTACTAAATCTGAGAATACACTTTCAGATTTACCATATTCTTTAGCATCAAAACGTAAATCAAAACTACAGTCAGCAAGCTCATGCAAATCTGAGCACTCACCAGCACAATCATCATTGTATTCATAAAAAATGACATTATCAACATCATCACAATGAAATGCACTTGAATCTTGCTGATTTAAAATAGCAAAAGAGACCTCAAGCTATGTTTCACTCATCATGCCATCATCCAAATCACTTTCATCAAAACTTATTTTCACTGGGCATGGAAATCTAGAAACAAGCTTAGTACCATACCTTTGAAAGTCAGCATCCAAGAGACTTGAAATCTGCTCACAACTTAGCAAGCACTAAACATTACATTTTGTCTCTTCTTTCTCACTACTGATGCTACAAATCTCTTCTCCATCTGAAACAGGGACTGAACTTACTCATCTCAGCTTACCTTGTGTGAAGTAACTGCTATAGGAACTATCATCTGCATTATATCCATGTTCTTCATGTTGACACAAAACATCATTAAGCTGAAATAATGAAAGATTAGCATCATGCTAAGAAAAGGGAAAATCTACAAGCTCAAGGAAATCTCTATCAATTGAAGATTCATTTTCCCCTCCTTGGCACTCATAAATTTCATCATTAGCATAATAACTAGGACTATAACTATCACAGGACTCAGCATCCCCAAATGAACTAGACTCAGTATCATTGAATTCAACATTTTTGAAAGAGTCTATCAAGTCCTTCAGATTTTTTAGTGCTTCATCCTTTAAGGATGTAGTCCAACTAACTAATTTAGGCATTGACAGTTCTAGGAACATCTCAGCATATTGGGATTCATGAAAATCTAAACACACAGGAAGCTCACTACATGTAATAAGAAATTTCTTCTAATACGACAATGTAAATTTTTAGTTTCTTCCTCCTATTTGTTAGAATTAATATTTCCTTGGTGATTTATTATAAACCAAGGTATTTTATTTTTTATTATGTTAGTAGGAGATTCCTATAGAATCCCTACATGTACTCTTGTCCTCTTTTCCATGTGTGAGGACATAATATTTTTGTAATTTTTTTTTTCCTAGATTCCTCCTTAAGAGGAAATAGCACAAGTGGCACACACATTATGAATGTGGCTCGCATGCACATAGGAGTTACATTCAACTCCTTTCTTCTCATCTCTACATAAGAGATGCTTCTTTTCTCATTCTTAGTCATTCACTTGCAACACTTAGTTTCTCATTCTACATTCTCTTGAAGTATTGTATGAGCATTTTTCTCTCATTCTCTTTCTCTCTCTTAGGCCTTTTTTGGCCCATTCATAATAATATCACGGGGGTTTTTAAACAGTTTTCCCCCTTCAAAACATTGTCTCATATTGTATGGTGAATGTTTCTTGACTTGGTTTATTTCATGGTATGCATTTCCTCACATCTTGCTCATTAGATTAAACAAGATCATTTTTTTGCTCTTCCATATCATTTCTTACATGGTATCAGAGCAGGTTAGTTTAATCTTTGTATGAGTGTACAGGTGGAGGAACTACCATTTTTTGAAGCACTCCATTTGGAGATGTTGAGAGAGTTTTATTTGGTTTCTTACAACTTTGTGTTGCAGGTTGTCCTTCAAGAATTTGAGAAAATTTTCCCCTCTCCTTTTACTCTATCCTTTTTAGTAGATTTATTTATTAAAAAAATCCTCCCCTCCCCTTTTTGTTCATATTTTAGGTTTATTTATAAAAAAAAAATCTCTCTTTTTGTTCATATTTCATGTTGTTTTGTAAAATTTAAAATTTCAATATTTAAAAAAAAATCTTTTTTAAATTATTTTTATATCATTGTAAAATATATATTTAATATAAAATCATTTCAATAAATCATAATAAACTTTATTATAAAATCTACCTTACCCTACCCACTTTTCCCTCCCTTGCGGTCTATTTTCAAATTTGAATTTTAACCTAATCTACCCCACCCCCACCCCCTATCCCTAACCTAACTCACCGCACCCATCCCCATTCCCCTTACCTTAGCGGCATTTCCTAAGTTTAACCTAACCTAACCATTCTACCCGACCCCACCTTTCAAACCAAGCGGCTTTTCATTTTATTAAACCTAACTTCCTTTCTCCGCTTCCTTAAGCGCTCTTTCCCTTCGCTCGCTTCACATAAATTTCCATCGCATCAAACCCTAATCCAAGTGCTTTTTATTCAATTTTTCTATAACCCTTTTTTTTGCTCTTCCATATCATTCTTTTCACTTGCGCGCATTCTTTTCACATGTTTTCTCACCTTGATCGTTGAGAAAACACCTCTGCATGCACGGTCCCGACATTGCTCTCCTCGGACTCTGTGATCGTCCTCATCTATCAGCAATCATCCTCGACCTTCATGCCGAGTAAGGTACGTGTATTTTTTTTCTTAAATTTATTTATTGTTGTTATTTTATTTTATATATATGTTAATGTTTGTATCTTTTCATTTGCATGTATTTTTCTTTCTTTCAAATTTTGTTTAAGTTGTTTTTCATATTTGTTTATATCAAATTTTTTTTAGCCTTATTTTAGTGTTTAATTTTTTTTAGTTTGTCTCTTTTTTATTTATTTCTTTTAGGATTATTATATTATTTAATTTCTTTATTTATTTAAAAGAAATCTTCCTTTCTATTTAGGATGTCCTTTTTGTATATTTGAATTCAAGCGTTTGTTTTTTTTTCCTTCTTTTAATTCTTTTTATTTGGTCTCTATCTTCTCTTGCAAGTTTTTTTTGATCTAAGTTTTTGTGCTTTCAGGAATTTTTTCTAACACTTATTTTTACAGGTTCTGTTGCAATTTTCTTTCTAGCCTGTCTCTTTTGCATGCAGATTTTTTTTAATCTCTAACCCATTATTATTGTAGATCTGAGTATTTTGACTTCTTTTTCATCTAATTGTTGTTTTTTGTAGGATTGGTTTCTCCTCTAACCTTCTTTTCTCTTGCAGGATTTATTTTCCTTCTAATATTGTTTTTTATTCTAATATGTTGTTGCAGAGTGTTTTGATCTCTTTTTTTAGGATCTTACTCTTCATGCAAGTTTTTTTGTCTTCTAACCATTTTTTGCAGGGGTCTCTATTTAATCAAATAATCTGGTTTAAATTAATCTCACATTTAATTCTTTTTGTGATTATTCAATCTTTTTCACATTTGGGTTAATTAATTTATCATTTGATGTAGGAGCATCCTGGGTGTAAGAGCAATCTTGCATCACCCAAAAATATTTCTATTTTTATATTCAATAAGGGCTATTTTGTGCAGAGCTGCTATTTATGGAAAGTTACTATTTTTGGTAATTTTCGTATGTGCTCAGAATGATCTAATTTCTTTCTTGGAGGTTCATTTTGGTCATATAAGTCTGCCAGTAAAGTTTCATTGCCAGATCAAGTGTATATTGGAAGATATTGAAGATTTTCGTTATTGGCAGCAGGGTACAGAAACTTTGAACTCAGTTTTGAAGGCTTTAGAGGCCCCGGATGAGGTCAAAAATTTGGGTGACAAGTGCTTGTGCGGGTCAAGCCTGTAGAGTGCTTGTGGCGTTTCTAAAATGGGGTTATAATAGCCGAGTGGGTCAACTGGTGATGACTTATGGTCTTCGGAAGTTGGGCCACCTGAAATGGCGAAAAATAATTTTCTTCAAAATTTCTGTTCAGGTTTCAAAGGTTATCTTGAGCCGAATATGATGTAATAAAATGTAAAATAAAATAATTCTAAGTTTGGTCGGCCTTATTGGCTAAAATTCTGGAACCTGCCCAGGCGGTGGATAATTGCCTATATAAGGAAGGCTGTATTATTGTCTTAGGCAGTTCAAAATAGTTCTGGGTAATAGTTCGAGGCTTTGTCCTACAGAATATTGTAAGGGAATGCCCATGTGGCTTTGCATATTGTAATTCTGAAAGTTTGTAATTCCACATTTGTGGAGATAATAAGAAGCCAATTTTCTGTTCTTGCATATGATTGTTGTTGTTTCTCTATTTCTGTTATGTGTTTGTGGCATTAAGGGGAGCACCCTTCATCATCATTTCACTAAGATCATTTGGGTTAATTCATCAACTTTTATCAATCAATTAACCCTTGGATTAACTTGCATGTTTAAAATCTATTTTAAATCAATTTGTAAGCTGCTTTAATCCTGTCTTTTTTAGTTAATCTTTTTGTCACCTGTCATATATTTTGCATGCAAGTTCATTGCATGTCAAAATCTGACTTCAGTGCTCATTTATATTCTGCTTTTTCCTCGTACTCTTTTTAATCATGTCGACTTTAATGCCTAAAATTAAATTAACAAGTTCTAATTATCATGCTTGGACTATTCATATGGCTTTTATTTTTCATTTTAGACACCTTTATGATATTGTTACTAATGCCACTCCCAAACTAGCCTCTACTGCCTCTCAAGCTGACCAGGATACCTAGAAAACTAAAAATGAGGAAGCATTAGGGTTGATTGGTATATCATTAAATCCTGAATTGTATGTTTTAATCTCTGCTTGTGATGAAGCCCATGAGGCTTGGAATATCCTTAAGAATACTTATGATAGTGCAGATGAAGCTAGAAAGATTCAACTTCAAGATCAGTTAGAAGATCTTAGATATTCTGATTTCAATTCTATTGATGATTTTTTGTTAAAATCTGATTCTATCCGTTCTTTTCTTTCTGGTCGTAAAGTTACATTATCTGATGTTTGCATTATTCACATCATAATTAGAAAATGTTTACCACAACAATTTCAAAAATTCAGTACTAACATTTACTCTCAGTTAGCAATTCCATTTTTAGCTAATCAACTTACTTATTCTATTTTTCAAACTATGTTAAGGCAAGAGGAAGAAAAATTAATTTAATTTGGAATTCTTAGAGTTAATGATCTGGCTTATGTTTCTAAAACTCACAATAGACCTAATAATAATAATCACACTAATCAAACCAATCAACAGTTTAACAACACTAATTCTAGACAACAACCTAATAATAATTATAACTCTAGGCCTTCCAATACTAGTAACAATAATCAATCTAATAACTCGAACAGGAGACCACATTGCACTTATTGTGGTAAGGATGGCCATATAACTCAAAACTATTTTAAGCAACAGAGGGATCAATCTTCTAATCATAATAATTCTGTTGAAAAATCAAATGGACCTCAAACACGTCATGCTTTTACTGTTTCTTTTAATCCTGTTAAACCTCTTGAATGGGTTATTAATAGTGGTGCATCTGAACATGTTACTTCTAATAAAGCTATTTTTTATTTTATTGAACCTGATACATCTAACATTCCAATTAAATTAGCTAATAATGATAGTTGCAAAGTTGAAGGTTTTGGAGATCTGTCTATTCGAAATGGTAAACTTCATAATATTCTGTATGTTCCTGAATTGAAAACTAATCTGCTTTCTATTTCTCAACTCTGTCAAGAATATAAGATTGAATTTCATAAAAATGATTGTCATATTATTGATCCTAACACTAATCATATTATTGCCAATGCAAAGTTGGATACAGATAATCTCTTTAAATTTTATTCTTTTGCTTCATCTAGACATTCTTTGCATGCTAATATTGATTTTCACATATGGCATGAAAGATTAGGTCATCTAAATTCTGATTACATTACTTTAATGCAAAAGGAAAACATGGTTCTTGGGTTGCCTAAATTTTCTCCTACTAAGTTTACTTGCAATGGTTGTCTGGGTGGAAAAATGCATAGAGAACCTTTTCCTCATGATTCATCTTGGCGTGCTAGTAATAAACTTGTTCTTATTCATAGTGATTTGCTAGGACCTATGGAACATTCTTCAAGTCAAGTTTCTAAGTATGCTTTAACTTTTGTTGATGATTTCTCATGTAGAACTTGGATCTATTTTCTGCATAGTAAAGATCAAGTGCTTGACACCTTTGCTGAATTTCATATTTATGTGGAATGACAAAGTGGTTGCAAAATTCAAATTCTTAGAACAAATAATGGTACTAAATATATTAATCATTCTTTTCATTGTTATTTAAGGTCATTTGGTATAAAACATGAACTTACTATTCCTTATACACCAGAACAGAATGGTGTGGCAGAACGTAAGCATAGGACCATAGTTGAAATGGCTAGATGTCTTTTGCATGCTAAAAAAATGGATTATAAATTTTGGGCTGAAGCTATGGCTTGTGCAACTTATCTTCTTAATAGAACTCCTACTAAAGCTTTAAAAAATAAAACTCCTGAAGAAGCTTGGTTAGGTAGAAAATTGAACTTAGCCCATTTAAGGATTTTTGGTTCAATTGCTTATGTTCATACTCCAAAACAAAAAAGAAAAAAATTGGACCCTAAATCCACACCACATATCTTTGTTGGTTATGATGAAAATATTAAAGGTTATAGAGTTTACAATCCTCAAACTAACAAAGTTCATGTTGCTAGAGATGTTTGTATTGCTGAAAATGGTGTTCATGATTGTTCTCAAGTTCAAGATTCTGTTTTTGATAAAGGTAAAATTGTTCTTGTGGAGGACCAAACTCCTTCTCTAAACCCTACTCAAAATGAATTTGTTTCTATTTCTTTAAATAAAAATCATGAAAAAGAAGAAAATGACACTAGTGAAACTATTCTTTCTACTCCTCATGGTTCTAATGTTACTCCTGATTGTTCTAGTAGTGAATCTTTTAATTCAAAACATTATCCTAAATGGTTCAAAAATTTTGTTACTGATGATTACATTACTAGAATGGGAGGACTTAAACCTAGGAGAATAAACTACGACAATTATGCTTTGATGTCTAAAGTTATGAATTCTCAAGATCCTCAAACTTTTAATGAAGCTAAAACTCAACCACATTGGCAAACTGCTATGCAAGAAGAATATGACACTTTAATTGAAAATAGCACTTGGGATCTTGTTCCCTTACCTCAAGGTAAAAATTTAGTTTCATGTAAATGGTTGTATAAAACTAAGGTTAATTCTGATAATAAAATAACTAAATATAAAGCTAGATTAGTTGCTAGAGGATTTTCTCAAGTTGAAGGATTAGATTATAATGAAACTTTTGCTCCAGTAGCTAAAATGCCTACTATCAAAGTAATTCTTGCTTTAGCTGCTAAAATGCATTGGCCTATTCACCAAATGGATGTTAAAAGTGCTTTTCTTAATGGAGATTTGCATGAAGAAATTTACATGGCTCAACCACCAGGCTTTATTCAAATAGCTAATGAAAATCTTGTGTGCAAACTTAAAAAATCAATTTATGGCTTAAAACAATCTCCTAGGGAATGGTATTCTAAGATTAATGCTTTCTTTCTTTCTCAAGGTTATCAAAGAAGTCAAAATCATCCTAACCTTTACATTAAGCATTGTGATGGTGAAATTATCATTATTACCTTATATGTAGATGATCTTATTCTTACTTCTAGTTCCACACCTTTGATTTCAGAAATTAAGTTTCAACTTAATCAAACATTTCAAATGACTGATTTAGGAATTTTACATTATTTTTTAGGAATGCAATTTTGGCAAACTAAAAATGGTATTTATATTTCTCAAACTAAATATGTTCAAGATTTACTACATAGATTTGATATGAATACTGCTAATGATGTTTCCATACCTTGTGATTTAGGCACTAAATTGGAAGTTGATACTATGACTCCTTATATTGATGGTACTTATTATAGATAGTTAGTAGGAATTTTAAATTATTTAACTCTTACTAGACCTGATATTTCCTTTAGTGTTGGATTAGTCTCTAGATTTATGTGAAAACCTCAACAAACTCATTTGAAAGCTGCTAAAAGAATCTTAAGGTATATAAAAGGTACTTCACATTATGCTTTATATTTTGATAATACTGCTGATTTTAGACTTAAAGGATATACTGACTTAGATCTAGGGGGAGATCCCAATGATCGGAGATCTACTAGTGGTTATTGTTTCTTTCTTGGTTCAGTTGTAATTTCATGGAAAAGTAAAAAGCAACAATTTGTTTCTCTCTGTTCTACTGAAGCTGAATATAAAGGTTGCACTACAGCAGCAAAAGAAGCTCTTTGGCTTAGAAGAATACTAGCAGATTTGGGTCTACCTCAAGAGGAACCTACACCTTTGTTTTGTGACAACCAAAGTGCAATATCTCTAGCAAAGAATCTAGTTTACCATGCGAGATCCAAACACATTGCTCTCCATCATCACTTCATCAGAGAACACATTCACAACCAGCAAGTCTCTCTTCTTTTCTGCCAAGGACAACTTCAAATTGCTGACATCCTCACAAAGCCTCTTCCAAGAGAAAAATTTGAATTTCATTGTAAAAATATGGGTTTGATACCCTTTGATTGTAAATCCCCAAGTAAAGATTAAAGGGGGGTGTTAGAATTAGTCTTTCCTTGGTGATTTATTATAAACCAAGGTATTTTATTTTTTATTATGTTAGTAGGAGATTCCTATAGAATCCCTACATGTACTCTTGTCCTCTTTTCCATGTGTGAGAACATAATATTTTTGTAATTTCTTTTTTCCTAGATTCCTCCTTAAGAGGAAATAGGACAAGTGGCACACACATTATGAATGTGGCTCACATGCACATAGGAGTTACATTGAACTCCTTTCTTGTCATCTCTACATAAGAGATGCTTCTTTTCTCATTCTTAGTCATTCACTTGCAACACTTAGTTTCTCATTCTACATTCTCTTGAAGTATTGTATGAGCATTTTGCTCTCATTCTCTTTCTCTCTCTTAGGCCTTTTTTGGCTCATTCATAATAATATCACGGGGGATTTTTTACACTTTTCCCCCTTCAAAACATTGTCTCATATTGTATGGTGAATGCTTGTTGACTTGGTTTATTTCATGGTATCCATTTCCTCACACCTTGCTCATTAGATTAAACAAGATCATTTTTTTGCTCTTCCATATCATTTCTTACACTATTCAATATCTTAACATCAATATGCAATTATGCTGAATTTTCTGATTTATCAAATGAAGTTCAACATTATAACTTTCTAGATTTGACTGAAAACTTTCAGATCTAGGAGCATCCTGACTCATTACAGCTGGAAACTCCATTCTAGCTCACTGACAAAACAAATAAGCTTATTCTTATAACAATATTTCTATCCAATTTCATGCAACCAGTAACTTCACATAACCATAGCATACTTCTAATTTATTGAAATTGAAACTTCAACTGGAATGTATGATAAACTTTGAAACCAATTTCTCTTTCCTTTAGTGACTAGTTCACATATTAAGGGATCATTTTGTTTGGTAAAAAAGTTAGGATTACCTAGAAGTGTTGCTGCTATTTGTAAAATCCTGATTTAAAGTCTCCCTCAAATCACCTTCCAAAACTTTGTAGAGCCACCACCTCTTTTCAGAGAACAAATCTAGAGCCAGCTGAGAACCTTCCTCAGATCTGAACCATCTTTAAAATTGGCAAACACAACACAATCGTAATAGAATATTGACTGTTTATCAGGACCACAAATATATCAATACTTTAATTACAATTCACTGATCAAATAGAGAATCAGAGTCACCACTCACATTCAGTGAGATAATATAATAAATTTTAAAAGAACTTGACTCTATACAATGGCAATCCCTAGTAGAGTCTTCAATTTGTTAGCAGTTTTTCTTGTATCCCTCAACTCTAAAAGAGAAATATGAAAACAAGACCCGGGCATCTTTGTCTAGTTACACAATTCCACTTGTTCATACAAACTGAGGGGCAAGAAAAGACTAATTAATGAGGATTTGATCCTCCTTCTGCTTCTAGTTCCACACACTAAGGTGGGTACACCTAAAACAAGCTAAAATATGCATACATATAACTCACTAGCTAAAACCCTTTATGCAGATATGATCGTGGATAGTTCTCAAACTTATAAAACATGGGACCTCAACTCAACCAGTCTTATACAGGAACCCACCTGTATGATCTGCTAAGAACTAGGAAAATGGCCAATGTGACAACAAGGATAAACTCCTTCTTCTCTTCTAGCTTTGAGCTCAGGCATGCTAACCCATAGATTCATTTCTTCAAAGAATCACCAATAACACTTGCATTCAGGAAATACAAGTCATAAACAAGAATGTTCTCAAACATGAAAATAAAGATGGAATGATTTAATAATTGATGATGAAGAAAATAAAACAAACTAGGACCAGTGCCTTGTTCACTGGACAACAGAGTCATACAAGCATACACTCACAGAAAAACTTAATCCCGAACTCAAAGAAACCAAGTGATGTGCCTTGCAAATCACTTCTCTCACTCTAGTTCCTGGACATCAAACTCATATGCAAACCTAAAATTCTCAGAATCTTAAATCAAGACTTAATCTCTCCTTGAAAGAAACTTAATTTCAAACCCACAAATACCTTATAACTGATATACTGACATGCCTTATAGATCAATACACAAGGATTAAGCTATGCACACAAAGACATCAAACAAAAACTGAATTGGGATTCCCATTGTTCTCATTAAAATTTATCTGTAACTATACCTTTGCAAAACAAAGAAAAATAGAAAATAAGATCAAAATCCCTGAAGCTACCTTGCAGCATAAATTTCAACATCCTTGTTACAATGAGAAAAATCTAAGATATAGCAATTGAGAGTCAATGCAGAAACCAATTGACAATTGTCCACCTTGCATAAAATATCTTCAACATTCCTCATCGCTTCTCTCATCTCATCTCCAAATAGAAACACATCCTACAATCACTTCCCACCAAACTGATTTGATCCTTAGAATTGCCAGCTCAGACTACTCTCATCCATAACCCTTAAATTGAAAATACTTGTCACCATCAGATTCCTCGTTCCGAGAACTTTTTAACAACATATAATAATTATATGTTTGGCCAAAAAATTAATTTCTGAGACACTTTTCCGTGGCCAAGCTTGACGATTGAAATTTTTGAATTATTTCATATATTGCAGACTATATCAATTTTTTAAATTCTTTTTCAATCTGCAATTTTATATTATTTTCTGCACTTTAACCATAGAATGCACCAAAACTTGACACTTGTCATCATTTCATTTGTTGCTCAGACAAACTCAAGTTTAATTACCTCATTTGGAGAACTAGCAAACAAGTGTATCCTCCAATTCTCTGAATCATTTTCACTAACTGCCAGCCATTTGGAGAACTAGCGACCAAGGCATTCTCTAGTTCTCTGAATGTTATCTCCTTAACCATTTGTATTTGGAGAACTGGAGAATAAGCATTCTCTAGTTCTCTGAATGTTATTTCCTTAACCATTTGTATTTAGAGAACTAGCGACCAAGGCATTCTCTAGTTCTCTGAATGTTATCTCCTTAACCATTTGTATTTGGAGAACTGGAGACTAAGCATTCTCTAGTTCTCTGAATGTTATCTCCTTAACCATTTGTATTTGGAGAACTCGCGACCAAGACATTCTCTAGTTCTTTGAATTTTATCTCCTTAACCATTTGTATTTGGAGAACTGGTGAGCAAGGCATTCTCTATTTATCTGAATCATTTTCACTAACCACTAGCCATTTGGAGAACTGGAGACTAAGGCATTCTCTAGTTCTTTGAATGTTATCTCCAAAACCATTTGTATTTGGAGACTTGGAGACTAAGGCATTCTCTAGTTCTCTGAATGTTATCTCCTTAACCATTTGCATTTGGAGACTTGGAAGCTAATTTCTTGGGATTGGGAGAACTAGCGACCAAGTGTATTCTCTAATTCTCAGAATGTTTGTGACTTAACCACTAGCATTTTTCTTCAGCATTTTTTGCAAAATTTTGTGCTTTATGGTCACTAGCATGCATCCCAATGCACTATTTTTGCACACTCTTGAGAGCCTTTTTCTCTTTATTCATTTCATTATGTGAGTGGTATATCTTTTAAACACTTGAAATGGTCATTTCTTGAGCAATGTGAGACTAAACTTTTGGAAGTAATGCTGATTTTTTATTGCTGCGAGTACTCAGAGGACCATAAATTTTGATTTTCAAATTGCATTTTTCTAAAAAAATTTATGTGCAATGCACACATTTTCATCTCAAACATATGTAAAATTCAGCCTGACCCAATTTGTATTTTTTGAGTTATGATAGAAAATGTGACTGGCTATGCATTCACACTTTCTTTTGCATTCAACTGGCTCTTGCCTTCATCCCTTTTTTTATCTTCTTCTTCTCCACATGCTTTGCATTTCTCTATGATATTTGGTATCACAACATTACTTATCTTTGATTTTCTCAAAATCTGAGACATGACTTTGATGCATTTCCCTTTAGAAAACAACAATGATAAAGGAGCACCAGTAACACTAGCCATTTCTACGTACACAAATATTTTGTGCCTAGTCTTAGTGATTACTCATGTTGGCGACACTCCTTTTCTCTCACACATCATGGCATTACCTTGTCTGGGCCATTTGAATACTTTTTAAAAAAATTTCTCACGACAAATTGATACCATTATTGTTGTCTCTTATATTGAAGATTTCCATTACCACTTTATGCGATCTGCTCATAAATTGCCTTCTCTCTCTCTCTCCTTGAAGATGTACAGACGTAGTTCAGGAGGTGCACATCTTCTTCTTGCAATCCAAGATTTCAAATAATTCATCAACTTGAAAAGCAACAAATAATAAAAGTGTAAGATGGAACATTGAG
Source organism: Chamaecyparis obtusa (assembly GCA_027943335.1). Classification (NCBI taxonomy): domain Eukaryota; kingdom Viridiplantae; phylum Streptophyta; class Pinopsida; order Cupressales; family Cupressaceae; genus Chamaecyparis; species Chamaecyparis obtusa. The sequence continues at coordinate 32,873 of BSBK01013514.1, read as the reverse complement.
AGTGATGCATAAGTTATACATGTCAATCCATAGTCCTCACACTTGACACAACAATTTAAAATGTTACTCCAACCATTGAAAACAATAAAGCTCACTGTGACATATTCCTTGCCATATATTTCACTTTTATCCTTTGCAAAGATTGCCAAATAACATTAGCAAGCATCGAGGAGCAGCCTTAAAAACTGACAAAATGCCATCACAAAGTAGTGCCATTGAGAAAATAGGCTCACTTCCAACATGTTACCACACTCGCAGAAGGAGATTTCCCAGAAAGATCTAAACACAAAGATATTCATAAACTAACATGACCATTTAACAATTAAAATTGCCAGTATTGCAAACATCACATAAATTGCATCTGGGAACGGCTTTTAAAACTGACTAGTTGAAACTTCCAGGGACCAGCAACCGAGGTATTGATTCATTGTCATATAGAGAGTGTGATTCCACAATTAGGGCTCATGATGAATAACAGGGTGCATTTGGAAATCAGACAAAAAATAGGTTCTCAGAATTGCAAACTGAGAAACACAACAAGACAATGATTTGTGCTTATGGAATGCCCCTGGGAAAACATGCTAAAAGATTCGTTAAGACTTCTAACTTGGCATACTTGCATTATTTTCAGAGTAGAACATAGTGGTAGAACCTGTTCAGGCTTAGCGATCATGGATCAAAAGTTATAATGTCACGAATAGGGGGTACAAATCAATCTTCACATCTCACAACTTGTAAAACAACAAAAGTTGTGTTTGGAATTGAATTTGCAAATTGAGCAAACTGATTCGTCATGACCTCAAAATTAAAACATAGGAAATACTTGACATATAGAATATGATGAAAAATGAATTTTATCAATAGGGTCAACTAGGTAAAAGATGTGAATAATCAAATAGGCCCTTCTAGAATTCTGAATAGTTACATAAATGCATGATATCAACAAACTGTCAACTTTGAGGGGTTAAAAACCTAGTCAAACAGATTTGAAATGACTTGAAAATTGGAATGTAGGCTCTTTGATATGCATAATAAGCACCCTCATAGTGGTGGGTCATGAAATATTTCTAGACACAATATAGTCAAAGGCAAACTGGGCTACTATACTCAGTTTGACACTCGGGAGAATTGTGCAACTTGACACCTTGTTAAAATGGGACTTGACCGAATCATTCGGAAAGATAAAATAACAATGTAGAATGATTTCACATATTGAAAGGAGTGTTTTAAACACCTGGAACACCTCATAGGCTTCAAAATGACAGCCTAGTACATATGCATGAAAATCCTTTAAAAGGCCTCATTTTGCAAAATTTTAACATGGTACTAAGAAATCCATGTTGTATTTTTTAGTACCAACAGTACGGTCAGCCGAAAGGGATTCAAATAATATTTTGTGCCAATCCTTGTAATTTTTATTCACCAATTTCTTCATAATAGTGATCAGCTTGTTATTGGTAGATTCGGCGTGCCCATTTCCTTGGGAAAAATAGTCAAACAAATGTGACAATTGAATTTCATTGTCATAACAGAACATTTACATCTCTTGGGAGGAAAATGTTTGTGCATTATCAACCAAAATTTTCATAGGAACTCCAAACCTAACCAAAATGTTTTCCTTCAAGAATGAACAAACCACCTCTGAAGCAGTCTTCCTTACTGGAATGGCTTCTACCCATTTTGTAAAATAGTTTGTAGTTGTTAGAACTTAGGATTATGACCAGCACTTGATGAAGGGTTTATTGGTCCAATAAAATATAAACCCTATTTCTTGAATGGTTCTTCAATAATTACTGGCATCAAGGGTAGAGAAACTAAATGTGGCTTACCAGAAAATAGCTTACACTTCTCGCATTGGGCTACCCACCTGTATGCATCTTTGAACATTCCAAGCCAGTAATAGCAGTTCCTCGATATTAAAAAATTTCTTACTATAGATGATAAATTTCCACTGCAAGCTTCATTATGGAAATATTGAAGAAAATATTTTTGCTGATCCTCATCTACACATCTAAGAAATATTCCATCCAATTCTATTTTGCACAAAATATCATCAACTATAACATATTTGGCTTCCTTGAGTTTTAAGTTCCTTTTCTCTTTTGATGTTAGGTGATCAGGACACTCTCCATACGTGAGATAATAAGCTATGTTTGAGAATGAAGTATCTTTGAATCTTGTAAACAAGGATAGAGTAGACTCATCATCGGATGCCACATCATTTTCTGTGATTAACTTGCAGAGGTCTTGACCTCTTACCAATTTGGTAGGTTTGATTTCCAAATCAAACTATTTTACTTTTCTACCCAACTCACTCTTTTATTCATGGACACCTCTTGCTGAGTTAGAAGACTCTTAACAATAGAATTTAGAACATATACAGTGGAGTGGTAATGAAGAATATAGTACCAAAATTGTTTAACAACTTTAACTACTGCAAAGGCTTTCTTTTCTATAGGTGAATACTTCAATTCATGTTTCTTTAAAGATACACTCATAAAAGAAATGGGAACCTCTTCACCAACCTCATTCTTCTGTAACAGAACACCTGACATGGTGTGTTCAGATGCATAACAATGTATCACAAAATCTTTCTAAAAAATCTGGATGATTGAGGACTGGAGCTTGTGCAATTGCCTCTTTAACTTCTTGAAAAGACTTCTTAGCTTCATCAATCCATCTGAAACTTTTTTTCTCGCTCAGAAAACTTACCATGGGTCTAGTTGTTTCTAAAAAATTAGGCACAAATCTCCTCAAAAATTTAATTTTCCCAAAGAAATACCTTGTTCCACTTCTGTTATCTATGGAAAACATAATTGTTGGATTGCTCACACCCTTTTTGGATCAATCATAATCCATTTTTCTGAGACTATATGGCCCAACAATTTTCATTCAGTTACACAAAAGATGAACTTATTAGGATTGAGTGATATTCCTTGATTTTACATTCTTGGAGGATGAGTCTCAAATCTTTACAATGTTTCTTTCTCCTATAGGAGAAGACAGTCAAATCATCAAGGTATACCATGATCACTTTAGTCATTAAATGGGTCAAAGAAGAATTCATGGCCCATTGGCACATTGCACCTGCATTGATTAGGATGAATGACATTTGATTATAAGCGAACATTCCCCAAGGAGTGGTAAACATCATTTTGTATTGATCATCGGGAGAAAAACTAATTTTCTTGTACTTTGAGAACCCATCCATCATTGACATCATCTCAGATCCTGCTACCATCTGTAGAATGTGATCCATATTAGGGAGAGCAAATTTATCTTTCAGGTTAGACTAATTTAGGTTCCTGAAATCAACATAGATTCAGATTTCTCCATTTTTCTTGCAGACAGGTACTATGTTCACCATCCAAGTAGAATGATGGATTGGTTTAATTATTCTATCCTTAAGCATTTTATCTACCTCTCTAAAGATCACATCGGCAACCCTAGGGTTATAATTCCTCAAATTCTGCCTAATAGGTTTGGCTCCTGGTTTTAAGGGAATATGATGCTGGAACTTCCCTTTCCTAATGTCTTTAAAATCTTCATATGACCATGCAAACACATCCTTGAGCTCTTACAGAAATTTTGTGAATATTATCTTCTCTTTAGGATCACAACACGTACCCAAATTTACATATATTGGACTTTCATTACTCCGAATATTTATTTTCTAAAAATTACTAGGTTGTCCTTCATTTGTTTCTCCAACTTGGCCAACAAAATAGTCTCTATGGTCAAACAAGATTTCCATGGTCACAAGGCCTTTGCGAATATGATTGCCCTTTAACTGAATAATATCTTCACCTCTATTAATTTCCTCATCGGCATAGGACTCTTGACACTTGAATTTTGATCCTTTGAAAAATATAGAGGAAAACTTCGCAATACCATGATGGAATGTCAACACATGAGCATTGTTACTGAAGACCTACCAAGAGCTAGCATTATTGGGTGCACTGGGTCAATGAAAAATCTCTATGGTGTTTTGATCATTGTTAAAGTTAGGATGAGGAATTAACAGTGTTGCAAAACCCGCTAAGACATCTACTTTGGAATTCAATTCTCTAGGAGTAGATTCGATCAAGAACGCTTCGAATCCTTTGATCTCATCCCAAAGTTTATTCCGATAGTGTTTCATCATTTCATTTTCTACTACATATCTCCTTCTTACTTGTTTTACAATTATTTTTGTGTCTCCCTTTTCTCTTAGCATTTTGATGCCTTTTCTTTTTGCTTCTTGAATTCCAAGTAACAGAGCGTCATACTCTGCGGTGTTATTAGTATTCTCAAATTCAAGCTTGAAAGAAGAAGGGAATTTTTCCACTTTGGGAGATATCAAAACCACTCCAGAACGTAAACCAATTGATGAAAAACTCCCATCAAATTCTAGAGTCCATAGCTCTTCATTATTAGTATGTTTTTCATCTGTGGCATCACTTTCTTGCATGATAAAAAAGTTAGTGAAATCAGTTTCTTGGTACAAGATGTCAGACTTGGGGTCTTGAGAAGGAAATATAGTGTACTTGGACTTAGTCTTAGGTTGTAAGGTGACCTTTTGGTTTCCAATAGGAATAATAGCTTGATACCAATCTAGTTTAATCTCTCCACCCAAATCCCTGCAAAAGGTCCTACTCAAGAGCATACCATAACTAGCTGGTATGTCGGCCACCAAGATTATTATTTTGAGTCTCTTATCAGGGAAGGCCACTAATGTAACTTGAGCATCTTTGATTTGTCCAAGCAATGGGACTTTCTAAGAATCCATAGAGTAACATTTACCAAAATTTTTTGTTAAATGAAAATCAAAGGCTTTTGCTATCGAAGAGGGCATAATATTATCAGAAACCCCATAATCTATAATGTAATTGATAAGTTTATGACCATGGATGAATAATGACATGTAGAAAGGTTTGGTTTCCCTATTAGATGAGTGGATCCTAAGGATTCTAAAGTGATAGCGGGTTCCTTAACTTCAGACTGATTTCGCTTAGGACTCATAGGAGTCTCACCAATAGATGTAACATTTTCTTGACTACACTGCACACTAGGGGATGAACCTTTCATATACTTTATCAACCTATCTAATTCATTAGGATTTGATTTAAAATATTTAGAAAGGGATATTTGGATTTTAAATGACTTAAAAAACTCAATGAAATCAAAAGTGGGCTCAGAGTTTGAACTTTTAGGAACTTTCTCCTCTATTGATTCACTCCCTTGAATCTTTGCAGTGCTACTAGTTTGATTTATTGGTTCTTTATATTTCTTGCCTTAGAAAGGAAATGGAGAATGGATATTAATTTTTCCATCTTTCTGACCTCAGGTAAGTACTAAACACACAAGTTTCTCTAGAGTTATAGGAATGTCACCACCTCAGTCCAAATCAAACTCATACTTGAGATAGTAACTCACAGAGTCACCAGGTCCTTCAGAGTTCTCTTCATTGCCAAGGATTTCTACAATATTTTCATTGTTGGCTTCCATTTGTTTGTACCGAACCATCTCTGGAAAAGAATCATCATCATGCTCATCAGTTAGATGAAAGATGCACATGTAATTTTTAGTAGGAGAAGATTCAATCTGAAGTCTCGACTGATGTGGAAAAGCATTTGATTGCTTTCCATAGTTTCCAATTTCTTCATTTCCATACCTTAAAGGAATATATTGATATGGAGCATGGGTAGACTTTGGTAACTACCTTTCAAAGTCAATCATGTCATTAACTAGTCTCTGTACCCTTTGATAAGTCAAGTTAGAGGTAGACACCTAATTAGCTTATATTTGCACATCTCTTTTCCAATTTCCTATTTTTATTAGATCATCTTCAAGTTTTACTACCAAAAGTTGGGTTGTAGCTAAGTCAACAACTCTATCCTATTTTAATTGATAACTTATGTCAGGGGGCATTGCATTAACAAAGAAAACCTTTTGATTCTCATCATTAGGTCTTTTGGCATGTGGTATTTGATGGAGAATTTTATTGAATTTTGCTACAAATTCCCTCATTGGTTCATGCATTTTATTTTTCAATTTGGATAAAAGGAGTAGGAGGGAATGCTCATCTTCAGTAGATTTGAAGTGTGACTCAAAAGCCATTTTCATAGAATTCCAATGAGTGATATGACCATTTGGTAAATGGTAGAAACAGTCGGCTACTGATTTTGTAAGGGTTTGCATAAATAACCTAACTTCCATATCTTCATGTTGAATAGTCAGTACCCCATAGGTAGTATTGAAATCTTTCAAATGATCTTCAATGTAGACTTTTGTCACTGCCATAAAACTTAGGTAAGATATCTCTGGCTCCTTTTGGTAAGGGGTGATTACCTTCTAAATTCAAGGGACTGAATATTTCTCCCCAAGGTTGAGCATGAGCCATGATCAGTAAGGAAATATTTAGAGGTTGAGGATTAAAAAGAGATGGAACCAATGTACCAGATAATGTGAGGGCCTCAAAGTCATAAATGGGTGGTGTTAACTTGGTGGGTGAAGATGATCTACTGGTAGTTTGAACTTTCCTTCTCATAGGGATATTTGGGGTGAAGTTCAACCACTTTAGGGCTTCAAAATCTTCATCAACCAAACCCTTCACTCTATCTCCTCTTGTGTACCTTTTTTCCACCACCTTATTGATTAAGATTGAAATAAAAATATAAAGAAAAACCTTACCTTAAGGCCTTCATATTGCTCTGTCTACCACCATGGCTTCTTGAACTCTTCCATCTAGTTGAAGAATACTTTAGATAAAGACCTATCTTTATGAACTTGATCAAGAAATTTTTGGTTATTTGGATATTTTACATCCAAATTAGGGGATCCATTGTCAGGGGTTCAAGGATAGGATTTTGGAGCTGCTTAATATATTTGGCCTTTTCACACAGGGCCTGCTTTAGTTTCACCTTTTCGTGTGCATCTTTGAGTACCTAATGATTAATTTTCTTATTTGCAAAGTTCAATATTTTTAGATCTACAACTTTGGAGGCTACTCCTAAAACTATCTTTTCCACATTGAAATCTTGCTTCATGACTTCAGTACTAGTTTTGTCTAAATTTCATTTGAATATTTTTGCAACACAGTGACCTATTGTGGGATCCACATCAAGCATGGCCTCTACCTTTGGTTTCTTTGATCTTAGAGACTTCCCAAGATACTTACTGACCAAGTCTTTAACAGGGACTATAGTAGGAATAATGTTCCTATTTTTTCTCACTGTTAGGTCCAACCAATTTGTTGTCTTTGGGCTTTCCTTTTTCAAAGAAATGTCTATGCTCATGCTATTCAAAGTTGTCTGGTCTTGCTGACCTAAATCTCCACCAAGTCCTTTCGATTTAGAATCCATATCTGGGGCTGTATTCCTTTTCAATCTTTCACAAAAGTCTCAATCTACCTTCTCATTCCTCTTAATTTTGTGCCTAGTTACTCTCACTGAACTCTCAGGAACTGGTTGTGAGTCTTCAATATTAGTGGCATCCAGAGAACCTGTACCACTTGCAGGAAATAATGTTTTAGTTTTAATAGTAGAGACAAAGGAAGGTTCAATTTTAGGAATTCTTGGGCTCCTCTTGATTTTCACTATAAGGGTTTCCTGATTTTTCCTCCATTTTGATTTGAGCCACTCTTTTATCCTTTTGAAGACTTCTTAGGTTAAGGATTTGACATCCTCCTCTTCTCTTTCCTTCCAGTCAACTTCTCTAATTTTTATTTCTTCTTCTGACCCTGAGCATCTAGATTCTAACAGATCTTCTCCATCAACTTTCATCTTTTTAATGCTAAAAGGAAGCTTTAGGGTAACAATTTGCCTCAATGAAAATCTAGAATGTAGTCTCTTTATGAATTTTATCCCATCTATATAGTCATCCCATAAATCTTCACTCTAGCTGATGTAATAACATGGCATCAACTTTAAAATGACTTTCCACAAACTATTTGTTCTCATAGTAGTTCTTGGGTTGGTACGGTTGTAGATTCATCTCTTTAAGTTCATTAGTGAGGAAAGAAAAATCATGGATTAGCCTAAAATGATAATGCCCCAATTCCAATAGAAAGAAAGCACTAATTCCTCTTTTAAGCTTGTACTTTTTCTCTACCATTAACAATTGCCTGCCTACTTCCAGCAAAATGTATTTATCTAAGAAGTACCTTGGTAATTTTAGAGGTTCATCACTGAAACCTCCAACCCTTAGGTAACTAAAAGGATGAAGTTGTATGTAGAAACTGCCATAAATCTTAACAAACTCCATGGCTTCCTCAGATATTTTGCAATTGGCTTTTCCTCTTAACTCAAAGACAAGATTAGACATAAAGGTATCTTGTACCCTTTTGAAACCTGTGGGATTCCTACTTTTCTACAATAGGGTATAATACTAAAAAATAGTCATGTTATTCCTCCATTCTTCATGTCATAATCTATCCCAATTTCTATAAACAACAAGAATGTAGAAGAGATATGAAGACATGTAAAAGTTTGAAACCAAAGCTAGCTAGGATAGATTCTCATGCAACTATTCTACAATTATTTCAGCCCAATCAATAGGATTATCCACATCTAGAATGGCTTGGATAAAGATATACATCTAGTCTTCCCAATTAGTATCTATGGGGTGACCCTTTATCCTATTTAACATCACAATTATATCCTTCACTTCTTGAAACATATGATCCTTTCTAAGGGGTACATACAAATAAGATCCTTCTTTTTCAGGGTTTAATAACCAATATCTTTCTATATTGTTTTTGTATTCCTTCTTATTCTAATCAAAATCAGCTATGGATTTATTTGTACTCCAATCTCCATGCACTTTTGTTGTCAGAATCCTAACTGTGGCCATTATCACCTCTATGTTTATGATAACCAGCACCTCACAACTTTTAGTAGTAATACATCTATCAGACCTATTGTACCAGCTATGACATTCCATCACCAAGTTAGGACTTGGAAACACCTCTTGAGAACTAGCGGATTCCAATAGACCATTGTCTACAATCCTTATGGCTATCACCTCACCTTATGTTTTCTTTAATATTTCCATAATCTATCTAATATCATCATTAACCAGCACTGTGTCTCTCATCTCAGCTAGATAGCTACTAATAGGAGAAAACTTATTCTCCTTTACAAACTTAACTTTGGAAGAAGACATGGTGAAGTAATATTGCAATACTCCTACAGACACTGGACCAATACAGAAAATAACCTAGCTCTTTTCTTATAAAAGAAAGAAGCTAATGAAAATAAAGAGCCAAGATTTTCCATAAAACTCACCATTCTTCTACACCTTGATAGTTTACCTTGCTACTCCAAAACACCTCTAGAAGACAAGAAAAATAGAATAAAGAAACAAAGGGAGGGAAACTAATTGTACACACTTTGCTTCTATTTCCATCACCTCGGGAAAATTTCCATGGAATAAATATTTATGTCGTAATTAATGCTACCAACTTGTCACACAGGCTCCACTTTGGTAAGGAAAACATTTGGGCTGAGTAGGCATCACATCAACAAGTCTTATCAATCATCTGACATACATGTATGTGATGATTTTGGTACGTGTCTTCTTTATTAACTAATTCTTGCATCTTGAATTCTGAATCTTGAACCATTAATGATGGGTTCAAGATATGTGGCTTAGAATGCTTTAATCTAAACATTTACTTTATGACAATGAAGGACTCTTAGCCAATAATAAGTGAAACTTTTAAAACAAAATGACAAGTTTAATGTTCATAAGATAAAACATTTAATAACTTATGGGCTAAGATTTGACTAGAAAAAGGTAAAGTGCACATTGAATCATGAACTTTGAACCATAGAAAGGAAGGTTCAAAGTTGAAGTTTCAATTTACCAATTACAATAAAACATGCAACCCTAACCAATTAACTCGACACTGTGATAATGCTTTTACATGATGCCTTGAAAAACACATTTTGAACTTTGAACCTTGAACGCTAGGTTCAAAGTTCAAGGTTCAATATACAACTTGAACTTTGACAAAGGTAAAATTAGCAGCACTAAGGAATGAGAAAAATAAATGACCAGCAACAGGATGTACTCTAGTGAAGATTCATTTGGAAATTGATCTAGGATTAATAGTGTCTTCTTGATTAATCAAGTATGGATTAAAGTTGTGGGAGAATTTTCTATAATTTGCAATTGTTGTAATATTAATAATGATGTTATTCATATCCTTGCATGGGTCTATGTAATTTTTTTTTATAGAAGAGGTCCTATAATTCATCGAACCAAGAATTTTGTATGTAACTTGTATATAAGGAAGTCTATCCTTATGATTATAAATGGGGTGTGAGAGCTTGTGACATTAAAAGAATGAATGTCTTGGCATAGCTTAGTTCTAGAAGTTATTTTAGATAATATTATTGTAAATATTTTAGATCTTTTGACAATGACTCCTAAAGGTGGACTTAACCTTCCTTTGCTCAAGGTACTGGGCTATGAGCCATTTTTAATTAACCTTTAATAGGGTTGTCACTCCTAACATGGTCTTACCTCTAACAAGGATTGTATTATTATACTCAATCAACTCCTAAATGGGATAGAAATCTTTGTTGATTTATTATACTTATAGTACTAATTTGTGGGTACTATGCACCCATTAACAAGGTTTTCGTCAAAAGAAATATTGGTGTTATTATTATTATTTTTTTGTGCAAATGGTTTATATTTTCAATTAAGATGAATAAGTATCTATTGATTCACCAGCCCCCTCCCCCCCCCTTTCTATTGATTGGAACATTGTTACATTAACAATTGGTATCAGAGTTATTGGTCCTTAGAGAGAAAGATTGGCCTCTTGAGGAAAAAGATGTAAGATGTCTTACTTCAAGAAAGAAAGTCCCTCTCATTAAAAGGGATTGTGAGTTGAACAAATATGGTCTAACAAATCTCAAAAGAAAGGGGGTAATTGTTTGGTGGTTTCCATCTTCTCTAGAGTGTACGAATACGGGGATAGTTGTTTATGACTGATATGGGTTTTTTGTTTTCTTGGGTTTTTAACATTTGGATGTTATGAGCACCACATGCTTCGTGGATATGTTATGGGTGGCCCAAAAATGGTTGAATTTCAATTGTGTTGTGTAATATTTATGATGATTTATAGGTTGTTTTGGATTAAGTCTAGCTTGGAGTAGAATGTAGGTAGGGTAATAAGACAATGTCTTAGGTTGTAAAAATTGTATGTCTATTGCTGCTTTACAAGAAGTTTAGTTGGTAGTCCAAGGGTGAAAATGATGATCTATCATATATAATTTATAAATATATATTTTATATAATATAAAATTCATGTCTTAAACTTTTTATCGAAAAGAAAAAAACATTTATTTTAAATTGAATATCTTTTAAAATAAAGAATTAAAGCTTAGTAAACAAATTTTATAAATGTTTCAACTATTTCTAAAACAATTAAACAATACATATTCGTAGACATGTCATACTGATATAGAAGATATTATAATCTATTAATATCTAACGCTCTATCAAGAAATATAAGCATATTCAAAGTCCCTTCTTCATTATGAGTAAGTAACAATTTTATTACAAGTTTACTTTAGTGCCATCCCTAAAGAGTATATACAAATATTGTTCATATGAAAATAATGTCATATCAAAGGTAACAAAGTTGTCCTTTACTAAGTTGTCGTCTCCTATAAGACTATATAAAGGAGTTATACTCCTCTGCCAAGTTGTCTTCTCCTATGTTATAAGACCCAATGCAATCACAGTGATTTGAATTTCATATGTAGAGGAATTACTGCATGCAAAAGATTGATTTCCCTCTACAAGTAGTTATTTTTTTAAGAACATGAACCTCTTAGATCGCTATTCTATTATATATTAATTTAAACTAAACTTTAAATTTCTATGCCATAATTAATTGATTTATTTCATTTTATTGTAACACCATCCTCTCGTATCATATCTTATTCACCTCATTCAACACTCGTTCAGAATTTAGATATGTGAACATTGAGCTATCATAGTGATTAGATGAAGGAAGTCTATTGTGAATAATAGTAACTTCCTTAGTACATGAAGATATTTTTATATCATTATTAGCATTCATAAATTACTATCAAAGAATTTTAAAAACTCAATAGTATGAATACTAAATCAAATATTAAATTAATGATATAATAATGATTATTATCTTATTATATCAATAATAATTAGCAATATTCTAGTATCATACACATATATTAATAATATTGAATAAATGTAGTTGCATTTTTTCCTTTTTTTCTTTTTTCATTTCACTACATAAAACAAGATTCATTTTAAAATCAATTTATTCAAAGCTATTCAACTCAAATTATTGAAAAATAAAATCTAATCTTATTAAAATATATAATATTAAATAAACAACAAGACTAAAATATATATAGTAAGCAATAAGTATGCTAATTATTTCACCTAACCTAGTGCCTTAACATCTATAACTAATAAAATTCATCATCTTAGAAGGTAACCTTAATGAAATGAACTAAAATTTAATTGAATAATATTTAAAAGCCTAGTTTCTAATAGTCCAAATATAATTTTATCATACAAATCCAAGATAACACTAATTCAAAATTACAAGGGTGTAATACCACTACAAGTATCACAATCACAAAGACACATAAATAAGTTAAGATCATAAAGACAGATATATATAAGGGGTGACCATCTCATTGTAGGAACTATAATAGAAGGTTCAACCATTATACTTCTAATCTACATAACCGAAGAACTAGAAACCTTTAACCCATTTAGCCATGAGGATAACAATTAAACTAGAAAGAAACCTACCCCATACCACTAATGTAAAGAAATAAATAAACCTAGTCGATATTCAAAGGAAAGGGGTAGTTGTTTCAAAGAGTGTCATGTTGTCCAAAGTGTTTGGCTATAGGGATAGTTGTTGACAACCGATATAGGTTTTTTCTATCTTGGATTTTTTAAGTTTGGATGTTATGGGCATCCAATGCTTTCTAAATTATTGTTTGTAAAATCTCACACACACATTAATATATTTCTATATCACTATTAACATTTATAAATTACTAAAACATGATGAGCAGGAATGGGAATAGCATTCACGGAGGCGGAGCTAGGGTTTCCAGCGGAAATGGAGAAGGGGAGGATGCAAAGGGAGGGAAAGGAGGAAATGAGGATGATGGTTGGAAGGGTGTTGATGTTGCTGACCTCAAAACCTTCTTTGGGAAGATTCTACTATTTTGCCAGGTGTGGTTGAGAGGGCCTTTTCTTAGATGCTGCTTGTCTTACCCTAGCCTCAGTAGCTAGGTGTTTGGGCTATGTTACTTGGGAGAACGGATGAGGAGGTTGACACCATGGGTGCCCCCATTTCCTATGGGGGATCTCTGCATGCTTTCAATGTTGTTGGAGGCCAGTCTCTGGGGTGCTTCCCCTTTCACCTAGAGCCTAAAGAGGTGGGGAAACAAGATCTATTCTATTTTTTCTGCCTGTTTTGTGACAGAGGGTGTAGCTCTCATGTGGGAGAGCCTCTCTAGCTTTCTGTCTCTGAAATGCTCTGGTGGGGGTTTGGGGATGCTTTTGCCAGGATCCCTTTTGGTAGCTCATGTGTTTGCCTTGTTGGTGGTGTGGTCTTTCTCTTCGAGAGGGCTTGTTCTGGTGGCTTTGTGGAGACTCTTTTGGAGGTTATGTCCCATTCTCCTCTTCTCCCTTCATGTGGTGGAAGGTTTTTGGGGTTCTCTCTGATGGAAGTTGTTTCTTCCTTTTAGATTTTGGATCTGTTGGGTATGTGGGTTCAGACTCTCTTGGTGCAGGGGAATAGTTATTTTCCTGTCTGGGTATTTTTTCTCCTCTCTATTTCTGTTATTTCTATGGAGATCATTGTTGATGCCCTGTGGCATTTCTTCTTGAGGCTTGTCTTGCCTCTTGTTGCTTTGGTGTGGAGAGGCTCTCATTTTCCTCAGTTGCCCAACTTTGGTGGGCGACTGTGTCAGTTCCCCTTTCGGGGCTCTCTCTGGGCAGCCACTCTTTGGATTTTGCAGATCCCCTCTATTGTGTGGGAGAGTGGTGCTAGCTCCTTTTGTGTTGCTCTGAGTGTTGTGGGCCTTGCCACTACTCGTGATGGGAGATGGACCAGTTTCAGATGCTTTATTGCTCCTCCTAAGCTTAGTTTTTATGGCTTTTTGAGTTCCCTCCCTCTCCACTCTGTGGTGCAGCCCCATTTTGTGGTGGGGGTTCACTTAAGGATTCTACAGCTGTTGAAGGTTACTCTCCTTCTTCTTCCTTCCATTCTACTTCCTATTGAGGTGGAAGCTTCTTTTGTGATGGAAACTCAGCCTTTTGAGGTGGCTCACTATTAGATAAATGAGTTGTTGAATGTGGGTTCTCTTCTTGCGAAGGAGTCATGGAAGCCTTCTATGGAGGTTGAAAAGTCTCCTATTGAGGTGGAGATTGTGTTCGTGAACTTGGAGGTGGAGAAGACTCCTATTGAGGTGGAGTTTTCCTGGGACGCCTCTTGTGGTCATACTAATGGAAGGAAATGTTTCAGCTTCAGCCTTGTTTCTTGGATCTTATTACTCTCTGCTCCTATAGAGGTGACCCCTTTTTCTATTGAGGTAGACAAGGAGTTTGCAGCGGGTGGGAATATCTTTGACAACATTGGTCTGGGCTGGAGGTGCGGTGGTTTTTGGACCTTTGTTTCTGACAGAGAAAGATGGATAGGCTATTTATGGCCTGAGCTTGCTTCTTCAATTTTGGGGGGATGAAAGTGTCTCTCTCTTTCAGTGTCTTTTCTTCATGTGATCAGGTGACTGCTGACAATTTTAGAGGGCTCACTCTAGTCTTTTGTTTTTTTTTTTGGTTAAAGCTTGCAGCTTTTGTGGGCGCTTGTCCCAAGATGTTCTTTAAGATTGTCTTTGATAGAGGCAGACTGGTCAATATTTTTCTGTTGAACACCTGCTCTCAGACTACTGCTATTAATGTGCTACTAGTCCTCTGTTCCACGTGCCAGCACCCTCTTACTACTTTCCTTTATCAAAAATATTTATAAATTACTATCAAAGAATTTTAAATATTAAATAATATGAATATTAAACCAAATACTAAGTTAAGTTAATGATATAATAATAATTATTAGATTATATCCAATTAATATCAATAATAATTAGCAATAACTTACAGTACAAATATATCAATAGTATTGAATAAATATGATTAGATTTTTTATTTTTCTATTTTTTAAATTTAACGACATAAAACAAGATTTCTTCTAAGATTAATTTATTCAAAACTATTCAACTTAAATTATCTAAAAATGAAATCAAATCTTATGAAAGTCCAATGGAAAACTTAATTATTTATTCATATGGAAGCACAGTCGATTCAGAGCATTGCTAGTCTAACAGGGAATATAGTAGATACAATAATATTCAAAAGGATCCCAATTCTTTGAAGCCTTGCAAGCCCCCTTCTCAGCATTATCATACATCACGCAGATATCGTTACAACGAGACCAACAATTCCCATGATAGTGACCACTGAAGAATCCGCATAATTTGTAGTCGTCATATAACATGGGCTCTTTCTAGTTACCAACAAATCCCAAATCAGTAAATTATGCATATGACAATCTATTTAGAAAATAATTATCGATTAAAGAGAAGAAGAAGAAGATTGCATTTTACCGGAGGCAAAAGCAGAAGAAGAGGCCACGAGCAATAACAAGAGCATGCATATGTACACCTTCGCCATCTGTTCTTCGAGAAAAAGTTTAATCATGCTAATATATATAGCTGAAGCGTGCAATTTATATATTTATCTATAGCTCAATCAGTAATTTTATATATTTATGGAATCTGTGGTTTGATGAATAAAATTTAATCGGTCGTTAGTAGTGATGAAAACCTTACAATGACAACATACATTAATGGCCTTTTACGCACCTTCAAATGGCCTTTTACGCACCTGTGACGGTACCTACAAAGCGTCAGGTTTGCCGTCCGCCGTTTTAATCCAAATTATGTACTTTGGAGTTCGCAGTTGCAGCATCTTATTATTCAAACGTAGGACAGAAATCTTCAATTCCAAATGCAGGACATTAGTCTTGCTATTATTTAATTACATTGACATAGCTGAAGCGATACATTCGTAAACGATGAATACAAGTAGAATTTAAATTTTTTAACATTTTGTTTTCTTATTTTAACTGTATAAGTGGAAATACACTAGCTAATATATATTTTATATTTAAAATATGTCATTGAGGCATTTATGATGAAGGGTGCTCCCCTTAATACCACAAACACATAACAGAAACGGAGAAACCACAACAATATGCAAGAATAGAAAATTGGCCTCTTATTATCTCCACAAATGTGGAATTACAAACTTTTAGAATTACAATATGCAAAGCCACATGGGCATTCCCTTACAATATTCTTTAGGACAAAGCCTCGAATCAATACCCAGATCTACTACCCAGAACTATTCTGAACTGCCTAAGACAATAATACAGCCTTCCTTATATAGGCAATTTTTCACCGCCTGGGAAGGTTCCAGAATTTTAGCCAATAAGGCTGACCAAACTTAGAATTAATTTATTTTACATTTCATTACATCATAGTCGGCTCAAGATAACCTTTGAAACCCGAACAGAAATTTTGAAGAAAATTATTTTTCGCCATTTCAGGTGGCCCAACTTCCGAAGACCATAAGTCATCACCAGTTGACCCGATCGGCTATTATAACCCCATTTCGGAAACGCCACGAAGTGCTCTAAAAGCTTGACCGGCGCAAGCGCTCGTCACCCAAATTGTTGACCTCATTCGGGGCCTCTAAAGCCTTCAAAACTGAGTTCAAAGTTTCTGTACCCTGCTGCCAATACCGAAAATCTTCAATATCTTCCAATATACACTTGATCTGGCAATGAAACTTTACTGGCAGACTTATATGACCAAAATGAACCTCCAAGAAAGAAATCAGATCATTCTGAACATGTACAAAAATTACCAAAAATAGTAACTTTCCATAAATAGCAGCTCTGCACAAAATAACCCTTATTGAATATAAAAACATAAATATTTTTGGGTGATGCAAGATTGCTCTTACACCCAGGATGCTCCTGCATCAATTTAATTTTTTCACCTTTAATTTTTATTAAAGGTGAATGATGAAAAAAATTAAATGCTTGAGATTATATATTAGCTAGTAGCATTTGCAAAACGTGCAGCACACTGAATAAATTAATAAATAATTATATAATATATTTATTTTTTAAAATAGAATTTAATATAATATTATTAATATAATATAATTACTTTTTCTTATCATAATTGTATTACGCACCAATTAGTAATCCAAAGATATATTGGGTTATGATTAGGGTTAGAGTTTAGGTTGTGGTTATGGTTATGGTTATGGCTAGAGGTAGGACTATAGTTAGGGTTAGGTTTAGTGTTAGAGTTTATATTATGTTTAGTGTTAAGGTTCGGGTTAGTGTTTGGATTAGGTTTTAGTTAGAGTTCATATTAGGGTTTTGTTAGGGTTAATATTAAAGTGAGGGTTAAGATAAATATTACAATTTAGGTTAGGGTTTGGTTCATGATTAGGGTTAGGATTAGGTTTTGGGTTTATGATATATATTTAGATTTAGGGACATTATTGGATTAGAGATATGATTATAATTAGGGATGAGGTTAGGGTTTAAGGTATGCTAAAAATTAAAGTCAGATTAGGGTTATGATTTAGTGTTATGGTTAGAATTATGCTTAGTGTTAGAATTTGCATGATATTAGAGATTAGGGTTTGGGTTTGCATTAGGATCTAGATTAAGGTTAGGATTAAAATTATTGTTTTGGTTAGGAATATGGTTAGGGTTTAGAAGTAGGATTGAGGTATGGTTACAATCAGGATTTACATAATGGTTAGGGTTAGGATTTGGGGAATGGTTAAAGTGAGGATTAGGATTAGTGTTATGGTTTAGGGTTGAGGCTATAGTTTAGATAATGGTTAGGGTAGAGGTTAATTATATAGTTAGGTTTAGCATCATTCTTAGGCTAGATAAATAATTAGGAATATGTTGAGACTTGGTCTTAGGGTTAGGATTAGGGTTTAGAGATAAAATTATGTTTTGGGTTAGGGTCTAGGGTAATGGATAGAATTATGGTCATTATTAGGATTTACATAATATTTGGGGTTAGGGTTAAAGGGTTTGGATAAGGGTTTTGTTTAGGGTAAGGTTTTGAATTAGGGTTATCTAGTTAAGGTTTTGGATTACTTTTGAGATTATAGTTAAGTTTTAGGTTATGATTTTAGTTAGAGTTAGGACTATAGTTAGGTTTATGGTTAGAATTATGGTTGGTGTTAGGACTGATATAAATTTTAGGGTTAGGGCTAAGGTTACAGTTAGAGTTCTAATTATGATTAAGGTTAGTATTTATATTAGGTTTTATTTAGGGTTTAGATAAGGGTTTGGTTAGGGTTAGAAATAGGGTCTAGATTAGGGTTTGGTTAGGATTAAGAATATAGTTATATTTAGGGTTAAATTATGGTTATGGTTCAAATAGGGATAAAGTTATAGTTAAATTAGTTTTGAGGTGGAAGATCAATTAGGGTTAGACTTAAGGTTAGATTAGTGTTAGATTTCAATAAGAATGAAATATTTAAGTTATGCTTAGGGTTGAACTTAATTATAGTTAGGGTTTGATTGTAGATATAGTTTGATGACTAGGAGGATTTAGTTATAGCTAGGGTTCGATTTAGGTTTTTTATTATATTTATAATAGGTTTCAAGTTAGGAATATGGTTTAAGGACAAGGTTGGAATTACTATTAGGGTTGGGATTGGAATTATAATTAGGTTAAGGGTAAAGATTTAGATTTGGTAGGGCTATGGTTTGGCTTAGGTTTCAGGTCAAGTTTAGGATTAAGGTTAAAATTTGCATTACTATTAAGATTTGGTTTAGGTTTATGATTATCGTTTGGGTTAATATTAGGGTTAGGATTTCATGTTAAGATTCATTGTATAAGTTAAATAAAATAATATACTTAGGATTAGGGTTAACATTTACATCATGGTTAGGGTTATAATTTTGTGTTATGCTTTAGATTATGTTTAGGGTTTACATCAAAGCTAGGGTTAGGGTAGGGATTAAATTTAAAATTATGATTATGATAGAATAATAGTTATGTTATGTTTAAAAGTCCAATATTAGAATCAGCATTAACATGCCAGGGTTAGCATTAGGGTTAGAGTTTGGTTTCAATTTTTCATAATAATTAGGTTAGGTTTTACTATTAACGTTGGGTGTATGGTCATGTTTACAAGTAGAACTATGGTTATTTTTAATTTAATATTTTTATTAAAGTTGAATGATGAAAAAAGTAAAAGCCATGATACATCTAGACATATTTTATATATAAGTATATAAGCTAGTAGTAGATTAATATATAATTATATAAGATCTTTTTATTAAAGAGATTTTATTTAATATTATATTATGGTATTATTATTTTTAATAATTACTTTACTTTAAACCAAACCATAATTTTACCCCAACTATATATAATAATAAAATTATATTTTATTATTAGTCAAATATTATTATTATAATATAAAATCATATTGAATAATATTATAATTATATTATATTATTATTTATTGCAAATTAAGATAAAATATTATTTATTAATATGCTAGGGTCACTATTTAGGCTTATAGTTAATAATGTGGTTAGGGTTAAGTTTTACATCATGGTTAGGATTAGGGTTATGATTATGATTCACATTTAGGGTTAGGCTTTATATCATGGTTAACATTAAGGATATGGTTTATATAATGGATAGAGGGTTACTGTTTGAAAGATCACTATGATGATGACTAAAAAATCATCCAACATGTAAGTAGATTTTGGAAAGCCAAATAATCTAAATTTTAGAGCATATAAGCTTCATGATGATGGCTTTAAGATTGAGGGTTACACCAATTAAGGTTGACATTTAATTTAAAAATTACTAAAATAGGGTTAGTATAAGCCTCAATTCAAGATTGGCATTGAATTTGATTGCGTGTTAAGGTTAGGGTTGCAATAGGTTTCTCTATGACCTAAATATTTAGGTCTAATTTGATTTAGGGTTTGAGCTCAATTTAGTATAAATTGTTAAGTGTAGATTTGGTTTTGAGTAAAATTTAGATTAGAATTAGGGTTTCAATTCCATTTGGTTTAGTGTTAGAGTTATAATTGGTTTAGTGGTAAGGTTACGGTTCAATTTTATATTGATTTAAGGTTCAAAATAGTTTTTGTTCATGCGAAGATATAGATATAATTCTCCCTTTTGTGCTAATCATATTGGTTGACTTTCAAAGACCTCGTAGAACATTATCAATAATATAAAGGAATTTTTTTTTATAAAAAATCTCAAAATAATTATTTTTCTAATTTAAAATTAATATTTAAAAAAAATAATTTTATTATTATTATTATTATAAATGTGAAAAATACTATTCACATAATCTTAATTTATTTAAATATCATGCAATTGAAAAATATAGAAACATCTTACTTTTTGTATATTTTTCTAATTTAGTCACCCAAGAAATCTTTCTTATTTTCAAAACAATAATTTTGTTACTATATTTATATTTAAAAATATGAAAAGATACTTTTCTACTATTCTCATTAGAAAAATAAAATATTTTAAATAATTTTAGGAATATCTATAATGACAATTAGAAAAGTAAGATGATATTTCTAATTACTTTAAAACATCTTTAATTTCAATTACAAAATAAGATGTTTCTATATTATGTTTATATCTTTTTAATATTCTACTTTTCTAATAAAGAACTTTAATCTCAATTAGAAAAATAGGATGTTTCTATATTATGTTTATACTTTTTTAATAATCTACTTTTCTAATTGAAAATAAAAATATTTTTAATTAAAAAATAAAGAAAATATAAAAACATTTCTATTCTTAATTAAAAATAGTTACGAATAGAATGGTAGACATGCATGGAAGATGTGGAAGCACAAACCAAGAACAATACTTTTTGATAGAATGTTTCAAGGGATGTCTTCACATAGAATGTTGATTGTGATATTTGTTGTGAATGGATTTCTAAATTCAATTTTTTTTAAAGAAAGATAAGCCTTATTTGTGAATATATTGACCCAGATTAAAATGGCTTAATATGGACTTTGATGTAACTATGAATAATTGAGTCTAAGAAGAATGCATCATCTGAATATAGATTTAAGCCAGCATTTCTCCCCCAACTTACATATTGTGCTTCCTCCCATAATAATCCCAATTACTGATGAAGAGAGCATCGACGGTATTCATTTCAAATTTGCATACTTTATTTTCTATCTTGTATACATCGGAATAGAGATTATAATCCTTTAGCATTCCAATACTAATAATATCAATCTTTAATAACATCATCCATATTCTATCATTGAATCAAAACTCACCAGTATTAACTTATTGTTACATGTGCAGGTTGTTCATGATATGTGTTAGCATTCCACCACCTCACAGTTAGTCCAACTCGAACTTGTATGATACATAATACACCCACGTGACATAAATTGTTCTACCACTTTCTGATATCCTTGCAAGGATTCGAAACCAATGTGAGAATGAGAACGGTTCTTGAAAATTGTTATGGATATTAAATCCATTCAAGAACCAACACTCGGGTTTCCTATTAAAACCAAAATATAAACAAAACTAATCATTTCAACCCGATTCCTGTCACTGGACTCTCATGATGAACTAATATATAAACAAATTCATTCTACTGAATCAAGAGGACAAAAAACTGTCAAAAACCTGATTCAATAAACTTATGAAATTCCATTAAAAATAAATGCTCAAAACTAAGATTCATCGAAACATTAACTTATATCTTCAAAAAACCAAATTGTAGGAGATATAAAATAAATGACATCATGAAATCTAAAACACCAATGTTCGGCTACGTTAAAATGACTTAATAAATAAATCATTACATGACTTAAATAATATGAAAATGGATGGTGGAGGTGCCCCTGCACCATTGACCACACTCAATATAAATCAAATTTTATTCTTCTCTACCTCCCTTATTCCAAAATCTTAAACTCTTGAATACTTGTTCATCATAAACTCCAGGAGATATTTGAAGAGCCCCCTAATCCCTATCATTTGAAGCCCATGTGCTTCTGGAGGCTGCTTTTGGAAACAAAATTATTTGTAAAATAATTTTTATAAATTCAATAATATAAATTTCAAAAATAGATTGACCAAAAACACTGTAAAAGAATTGATCTCAATAAATATAATAATTTTTTCTTCAATCAAAAAATTTAATACTTGGTGGGAAAGTTTGCAGTTTTTCTGGTTGTTTGATACTGGTTTTCATGGAGAGAGCACTAATGCTTCATATTTATCCATACTTTATGACTGAACAATTTTATGGTGTTAGATGCAGATAATTACTGTATATTTTATTTTATGCTTAATATAAAAACTATGACTTCAGCCTTTGCTGATCAAAAAATTTTTTTCTCTTCAATCAATACTTTCAAAACCGAAAAAAATGAAAATACTTACAATTCAAATTGCAATGTCCAACAAATTGGATCCCTAATTTGCATGATGAAAATATAGAGACCGAAACACAAATGTAGAAAAAGAGTGAAAAAAACCTGGGACTCTGAAATGGACCATCCAATTTGTAAATGACATATTAATAAACTCTATGCTTCCTAATCCTTAATACTGCTTTATAGAGTTTTACACATGGCGTTGACAGATTTTTATTTAAAAAAAGTTTCTTGAAACGTTAGAAAGCGTTTTAGTCATGCGTGTCAATACACTACAGGCACTATTGTTTCCTCATATGTATTTGATTTTTGTTACCCTCATTGTACAGTTCGTATTCCATTGTTAGTATGCTTAGTTTTAGCTTTTCTCAATGTGTGGATAGAAAAATGTGAGCTGGCACTGGAATCTATAGGGTTTCTTTTTTCTTACACCATTTTTTAAGATGACTTCCTATAGTGGGGTTTGATGCCACTATAGGGTTATGCCTCTCGGCATAAAAATACAACCGACAAGTCAGTAAATAGAAGAGTAGATGTTAATAATATAATAATTAAAAAATAACATTAATTTTGTAATGTAATTGTTAAGTTGTAGCACTATTTTTTATTAGGGGTAGATAAGTTGGAACATTATTAATGGTGCCACCATTGCTCAAATCCCCATACACTAATTGAGCTATTGTGATGGCGGCCTCCATGTTCTAATGGGCTAGTATGTTGGTAAAAAGTTTATGGAATAAAAAATTAGTCTGCATAATAGTGATGATTTCAAAGTAAGTCTACACATGGATAATTGTCAAATGTTTGAAAGAAAGATTGTTGAAGTAAGGCATGTAAGAGGCAAGCAGAATTAGGGTTAATTGAGACCACTAAAGCCTACTAACATTTCCAGCTTAGAGTCACACACACGAAAGCAATGAATGATTCACAAGAAAACACCATGAAATAAAATGAATATAGGCCAGCAATTGGCAACCACACTAGTACAATTATTGTAAATTCATCAACATTTGCAGTTGTGAGGCCTTCCAGGTTTTGACCTTATATAAATAGTTTAGAAAAATAGAGACTCATCTCTCATCATATCTTCTTCTACCTTCCAAACTCACTCTTTGCACTTCCCCTCTCTACCTCTACATCAAACAAAGCTCCCAATATATAGTCAGCTAAGCCATGAGTCAGCTAGTCAGGCATTTAATTACATTATAAGTCCAACCAAGGAGAGAAACTAAAACTAAAGAAATAAATAACAAAATAGAATGTGCCATTACATTTAGGTCCACACATGACCCAAGAATAAATCCCTAATAGTGCAAGATCCAATTTGCCCACATAGAACTACGCTAGGCAGAATACCACACGTTTCATGTGAAACTAGTGGCAAATCGATATCTGAGGGAAATGGAAATAACTTCTAGGAATGAATGAATTAGGACATGCTCCCTTAGGAGAAGGTCCCAAAATAGGTCCATGGCATAGCATTAACTAAAAAAGGCAAGAAACCAACCACAACAATGGTTACAAAACAAACATCAGATAGGTACAGGAAACATAAATTTTTTTGGTGATGCAAGATTGCTTGAGACCCAAGATGCTCCTAAATCAAACACCCTAGGTAAATAAAAAGTTCTCATGAACATCATAAGGGAATCAGGATAGGCATTCCATATCTGTTCTTAACCCATATTTCTTATGTCCCGTCATTCCATGTTGTCTTCACATTATCTATTGTCACAGTCAGCAAATTATTTTTCCCTGCACTTTTCTCATCTTTCCTATCTGCAACTAACAAAAAATTACTCTGACCATCCTCTCCACTATTGATTACACCATTACTTTGGTGAATCATTACTCCTCTAGACTTACTAATCATCTTAGCATCATTTGCATTCCTCCATGTCACTATTGTCATCATTTGTTGCACTATCTTTGTCAAAAAGTCCATCTGCCTCTTAATCTCTATAAATTCCTCAACTATATCATTCTCTTTCCCTTTCAAATGTGATTTCCTTCCATCCATAAGAATAGGTTCATCAACCTTCTACTCCTGATGTTTATCATTATCAAAGGCACTACACCTGATAACCCCACATCCCTTAGCCTGTGCTTCGTACAAAGGTAACAACTTATGCCTGGATCCACCATACATTATCACATATGTATTTGCATGACCATCAAACATAATATCTCTATCAAATTTCCAAGGTCTCCTGAGGAACACATGACAAGCATCCATAGGCAAGACATCACATAATATTTCATCATGATAAGATCCAATCTAAAAATTAATCAAGCATTGTACCACTTAAGGCTACTAACATGCCCATCTCAGAGTCACACACGCAGAAGAAATGAATCATTTACAATAAAAAAACCATGAAACAAAATGAATATAGGCCAGCAATTGGTAACCACACTGGTCTAATTATTGTAAATTCATCAACATGCCCGATTGTGAGGCCTTCTGGGTTTCAAACTTATACAAAGAGTTTAGCAAAATAGAGAATCAACTCTCATCATATGTTCTTCTACCTTCCAAAATCACTCTTGGTAGTTCCCCTCTCTATCTCTACATCAAAAAAATCTCCCAATATATAGCTAGCTAAGCCACAAGTCGGCCAATTAGGCATTTAATTACATTATAGGTCTAACCTAAGGAGAGAAACCAAAACTAAAGAAAGAAATAATAAAACATGATGTGTCATTACATTTAAGTCCACACATGACCCAAGAAAAAATCCCCAACCATGCAAGATCCAATTTCCCCACACAAAACTATGCAAGGCAAAATACCACATGTTTCATGTGAAACTAGTAGCAAATCGATATCTGATGGAAATGGCAATAACTTCTAGGTCTGAATGAATTAAGATGTGCACCCTTAGGAGAAGGTCCCAAAATAGGTGCATGGCATAGCATGAACTATGCAAGGCAAGACACCGACTACAACAGTAGTTACAAAATGAACATCAAGCAGGTACAAGAAATGGAAAATATTTGTGCAATGTAAGATTTCTCGAGACCCAAGATGCTCCTACATTAGACACCCCAGGTAAATAAAAAGTTCTCATGAACATCATAAGGAAATCAGGACAGGGATTCCATATCTGTTCTTAACCCATATCTCTTATGTCCCTTCATTCCATGATATCTTCACTTTATCCATTGTCACACTCAGCAAATTATCTTGCCCTATACTTTTCTCATCTTTCCTATCTGTAACTAACAGAAACTTATTCTGACCATCCTCCCCACTTTCCATTACACTATTACTTTGGTGAACATTACTCCTCCAGACTTACTAATCAACTTGGCATCATCTACATTCATTCATGTCACTAGTGTCATCATTTGTTGTACTATCTTTGTCAGAAAGTCCATCTGCCTCTTAATCTCTATAAATTCCTCAACTATATCATTCTCTTTCCCTTTCAAACTTATATTCCTTACATCCACAAGAATAGGCTCATCAACCTTCTACTCCTAATGTTTATCACTATCATAGGGACTACACCTGATAATCCCACATCCCTTTGCCCCTACTACCTGCAAAGGTAACAACTTATGTCTGGATCCACCACGCATTACCACATACGTATTTGCATGAACATCAAACATAACATCTCTATCAAATTGCCTAGGTCTCCTGAGCAACACATGACAAGCATCCATAGGTAATAGATCACATAATATTTCATCATGATAAGATCCAATCTAAAAATTAACCAAGCATTGTATCGCTTAAGCCTACTAACATGCCCAACTCAAGGTCACACATGCAAAAGCAATGAATGATTCACAAGTAAACACCATGAAACACAATGAATATAGGCCAACAATTGGCAACCACACTAGTACAATTATTGTAAATTCATCAACATGCCCGACTGTGAGGCCTTCCAGGTTTCAGCCTTATACAAAGATTTTATCAAAATAGAGACTCAACTCTCATCATATCTTCTTCCACCTTCAAAACTCACTCTTTGCACTTCCCCTCTCTACCTATACATCAACCAAAGCTCCCAATATATAGCCAACTAAGCCACAAGTTAGCCAGCTAGGCATTTAATTACATTATAGGTCCAACCTAAGGAGAGAAAGAAAAAATAAAGAAATAAATTAAAAAAAATGATGCACCATTACATTTAGGTCCACATATGACCCAAAATAAAATCCCAAACCGCACAAGATCTAATTTCCCCACACGGAACCGTGCAATGCGAAATACCACACATTTCATGTGAAACTAGTGGCAAATTGATATCTGAGGGAAATGACAATAACTTCTAGGTCTAAATGAATTAGGACATACACCCTTAGGAGAAGGTACCAAAATAGGTACATGGCATAGCATTAACTACACAAGATAAGAAACCAACTGCAACAATAGTTACAAAAAGAACATCAGACAGATACAAGAAACATAAAATGTTTTGGCAGTGCATGATTATTTGAGACCCAAGATGCTCCTACATCAATTGCTTAGTTTTGGGATGTGCTCACTCCACTAGTTGATACTCATTTCACCTAGATTTTTTTTCCCTGTACCATCTCTTGGTCACATCTTGCAAAATGTTCTAATGTTTATTTGTAAATATCTTAAGTATATGAAGTTGATCAACAATAGGGGAGGGATTTTAATGGCACAAATGACAATTTTGTAGATGCCAATTCACAACTTGAGAAGAATAGTGATAAGCTTATTGAGAACACACACACACACACACACAGCCCTAACCATAAATCCCTAAGAACACATGTAATCCTCAAATTCTTAGCATATAATGTGTAATGCAAGGTAAGTTTCTCTATTTCACTATCTTGTAGGTTTTAAGTTGAAATTTATTTTGATAAATAAAAATAAAAAACTTCAATATATTTTAAATGAATTAAATTTTTACTTAATATAAATAATCCCTAGAAAAGTAGAAGAAGAATTAGAATAAATTATATTAAAAATCAAAATAGAATATCCGTAAAAATGAAAATACTAATATTCTTATCAAAAGAAGACAATAATCAAAGAACAATTTTTAGTTAATTTAAAAAATAAATACCTATATATTTAATAAGAAAGGAAATCCAATAAAGAAGAAAAATTAGAATAAAACTAATTTTTAAAATCTATTGGATAAACAAGATTAAATATAATAATAAAATAAAATAAAAAACTGATGAGACAAGAGGAATAGTTTTGGGCTAGGAGGGAGGTTGTAGGAGCTTAGAAAAACATCGCTTATCTCTTTCTTTGGTCTAGGCCTATGCAACAATGGGTGGGGGTTTGATCCATATATGTTGACAGGAGAGAATGGAGATGGGTGTCCTTGTATAGTTGGTGTTAATATCGATTTGATGTCTACTAGGGGTTATTTATAGCATTTTCTGTTGAGCACTTTAGTTAGGCTTTTTGCATTTTTTTTTCATGGTTGCGGTCTCTTTGAAGTTATTTTCTTATTTACCAAATGCTAAAACTTTGATTTTTTTGAAGTTTATATTCTAGAGAGGTGGGAGTTATATTATTGGCCTGATGGAGTTTACAACTAGGATATTCCTCGAATATAATTCCTTCTAAATCTATGGATGTTTTATATGCTTCCTCTTCTCTACATGCAATTCTTAACGATCGTTGGAGCATAAATTTTGATGAGGATGTCATTTATTTCAATGTCAGTCCTAAAATTAAAAATTTGAATTGGAGTTTGGAGAGATGATTGGAATGTCACATCAATTTGATTTTATTGGAAATATTATTGGAATTATTGTCATTGATGTCAACATATGTTTGAATAAGGTAATCGAAAAGTTGCACACACATTGGCTAGACAAGTTAAAAAGAATTGTACAGACAGTGTATGGTGACTTAGCTCCTGCAACCTAATATTTTTGTAGAGTTACATGTTTAATACATATGGTTATGTTTGTATATGTTTATATCATCATTTTGTCAAGTTATGGATGAATTGTTAAAGACTGGCTATAGGGCCATTAACTGGGAAACTCATAGAGTTGGTCTAAGTATGTGAAGCATATCTTTAGTACAAAATTGAATTAAGTCTTAAAAGCTTAAGGAATGTCATAAGACACATGAGAGAGTCTAATGTATGATCATAGAGTACTTGTATAATTGGTGATGTGATCTGTGGCATGTACTTTAGTGAAGACTCATTTGGAAGCTAACCTAGGACAAATAGTGTGTTCTTGATTAATCAAGTATGGATTAAAGTTGTGGAAGACTTTTTTATGATTTGTAATTATTCTAATATTGTTAAGGATGTTATTCATATCCTTGCATGGGTCTGTAATGTTTTTTTTATAGAAGAGGTTCTCTAATTGGCCGACCCAAGAATTATGTATGTAACTTGTATATAAGGAAGTCTATCATTACGATTATAAATGGTGTGTGGGAGCTTGTGTGATTGAAGGAATGATGATGTAGAAAAGAGGTTCTGAATATAGGCACAAGGAATTATTTTCTTGGAAGAGCTTAGTTCTAGAAGTTAGTTCTGATAATATTATTGCAAATATTTCAGATCTTTCGACAGTGAGTACTAAAGGTGGACTTAACATTCCTTTGCTTAATGAACCGGGTTGTGCGCCATTTGTAATAAACCTTTAAAAGGGTTTTCACTCCTAACATGGTCTTCCCTCTAACAAGGATTATATTATTATACTCAATCAACTCCTAAACGAGATAGAAATATTTGTTGAGTTATTATACTTCTAGTACTCATTTCACATTAGTACTTTGAATCATTTTGTTAGTAGCCTTGTTCAAAAATTTGTTTTCTTTGATCTTAGTAGAATTTCCTAGAAATACTCCTTCATCACCTTTAGAATCAAATTTACCATTTCTATCTTCTTTCAAAATGTAACATTTGCTTGCAAATATTATCAAATAACATGCATTCGGTGTGTACCCAAACCATAGCTCGTAAGGGGTCTTATTTGTATCTTTCTTCAGTTGAACTTGGTTCAATGTGTATACAATAGTACTAATAGCTTCTTTCTAGTACATTTGTGCAACATCCTTCTCAATCATT
Organism: Chamaecyparis obtusa; assembly: GCA_027943335.1. NCBI lineage: Eukaryota > Viridiplantae > Streptophyta > Pinopsida > Cupressales > Cupressaceae > Chamaecyparis > Chamaecyparis obtusa. The sequence continues at coordinate 3,254 of BSBK01013514.1, read as the reverse complement.
AGTGTTTTGGCACAATGAACTATAGATCGGTTCCTTCTTTTTGTAATACCATTTTGTTGTGGCATCCTTGGTGTAGAAACCTATCTCTTAATTCCATGCTCATTACAAAAATTATTCAATTCATCACAAATAAACTCACCACCTCTATCAGATCTTAAGAATTTTAAATCTTTCCCAGTTTCCTTTTGAAGTTTTTCTTTATACCATTCAAATAATTTAAAAGCTTCAGATTTTTGTTTCAAAAACATAATTGTCATCATCCTAGAGTAGTCACTAACAAATAAAATGAATTATTTGTTACAATAATAACTCTGAGTTCTCATAGGACCACATAAGTCAGTATGTACCAACTCCAAAATTCCCTTAGAAAAATAGTCGTTTCTCTTAAAATAATATTTAGTCATTTTTCCTTTATGACATTAATTGCACATGACATGGTCAAGCTTAGTTAGACTTTATAGACCTCTAACTCTTATGTTCTTACTGATGTTAACCATATTATCAAAGTTCACATGACATAGTCCCTTATGCAACCACACATCTTCATTTCTAGCTAACAAACAAGAAGTTTCAACATTGTTAAGATAAAATAGATTACCTTTAGATTGTTCACCAGTACCAACCAACTTTCTAGTTCCATCATAGATTGTCACCTTTCTACTTTCAAATACAACTCGATGACCTGAATTATTCTATTGTGCTACACTTAATAGATTATAGTTAAGTCCCTTCACCCAATATGCATTCTCACATCTAATCTTATAGTTCAACAAGGTAGATCATTTTCCCTTTAAAAGACAAGGTGTATCATTTTGCATTTTAATAGATCCTCCATTATAGTGTTTAAGATATTGAAATTTATCCTCATCACTAGTAATATGATGTGTAAAAACACTATTAGTCATCCATCTATCATTCTTGCTAACTTTATGTATAAATGTTGTTTCTACGTACCTTTCTTCTTCTTCTGAATCATCTTTCATTGCAACAAATACCCCTTCAATTTTATCATCAGTGTCAGTGTCCGTGTCAACATTATTGTCTCCAACAAGCTAACATGCCTTCTTGCCTTTCCCTTTGTAATATCAGTTGTTTCTCCTTTCATTTTGTCAGTTTCCTCTGTGTTCTTGATGATATCTTCTGCCAAACTTTCCATCACTAGATTACTCATTATCAGTATCTTTATCTTTCCTGTTAGGACATCTATCAATAATATGGCTAATTTCTTTACAGTTAAAATATGCTAGAGGTAACTTTCCTTTATACCTTCCTTTACCTTTCTAAAGTCTCCTAGCTATAACTTCTTCAAGCTCATCAAGCTCATCTTTATTGTCACTACCATTTTCATTTCTTATGTTATGCTTACTTCTATACTTATCAATCTTCAAGGATGACATAAGTGAAAAATCAACAGTCAATATAATATTGTTATCATAGTTATTCAACTCAAAAGTAGTCAGTTTACCAATTAGACTATCAAGTGTAAGAACATTACCCGGTGCAGATTTCATTTGATGAATAGAAGATATTTTAATAGCATAAATAGGCAGAAAGGTTCTAAGAATCTTACTCACAACAATGTCTTTAGAAATAATACCTCCTCCTCGAATAGCATTGCCCACCTCCTTGATTCAGTTAGAGTATTGTGTGATGTTCTCATCTTCTTTCATCTTCATGTCATCAAATCTTCCTCTAAGGCTTTCAACTCTAGCCCTCAATACATTAATATATTCACCATGAACTAGTGCAAGTTTGTCCCACATTTCTTTTGTTTTAGTGCATGCTTTGACATCTTCAAATTTTGTGTGAGATAGAGCAGCAACAATCTCTATCATAGTCATATTGTGTTCATGTCTGTCTCTCAGCAGATCAACTATCAAAGGTCCAATACTCGGTTGTAAGTAGCCATTGTCTATGAGTTGAAGAGAAGATTCTCCAATTCCATAAATGTGCAACCTCATCCTACTTTTCCATGTCAAGAAGTTATCTTTGTTTAGCTTAGGCAGCTCACTTTTATAGATCTTGTGATCTTTGGCTCAAGTCCTTGACACTTTCCTCCAAGGAACCAATATGCTCTGTTACCAATTGTTAGATAATTGAGAGGAGCGAATCAGTTAAATCAGTTATCCTACAGTCCTAAACTCTGAAATGTACTTTTTCAAACTTTCTCAACAACTTAAACAACTCAGTAAGATAAAATAACCATCTTTTTATTCATTTACCGAATACTAGCAATTATCCAAATTGTGATTACCAATTAATCAAATATAAAATATGTAAAGTATGATATCAAAACAATCATATTAAATAACACATAACACAAAGATTTAATGTGTAAACCCTGTTAAGGGAAACACCACTTGGGGCCCATAAGCCAAAATAATTCACTCTTCTGAAGTGATCTCAGTTGGGATCCAACCTTGTTAAAGGTTACAATGCACACTGCTAGGTGTGACATGGTTAGAGTATTTATCACTAATAGTTCTCCCTTGACCAAAATTCACTATGGAGTCAGCAAGGAAACAATTACCAATCCTTGAAAGTCGTATGGAAATACAAAAGACTTTTAAGTCCACTTGGTTGAGAGATTTTTTTGTAACAATGGTTAAACTAATACAGTAGTGATCTGTTTCAGATACAACTCAATTTGCAAGTATTCAAATCTATGCTAAGCTCATAAAAACTCTTCTAATCAATTATCAATTCATTCCATCATATCCTCCAAAGTACTTCAGTTGGTGTTTATATCTCTGACACTCAGTAATGCCTCCAGTTTAACTTAGTTCTATCTATAACCAATTTGATTAGGAATGCATGAAAAATGTCTTCACATGAAATCTTTTGCATTCTCAATTTGTCTGACATTTTCGACAATGAAACTCATGTCTCTTAAATAGACGTGTAAACCATTTTCATATCATCCATTATATTTTTCCTCTTAATCTTCATCGTCCATTTTTCTGCTTTAACCTTCCTTGGCAAATATGTCAATAACATGTTTCATTCTCTTCACTTTGATCATCTCTAAATTTTTTCAATTGTAAATATTTGTAACAAGCTTCATCTCTTACCTAGAAATCATGAAAAATTCTAGCTTATCAATTTCAGTAGGCCATTATAGCATTTAATATTTTCATCCACACTCAATTAATATTGAATACGTTGGTGATACCTAACACAGTTATTAGTGTCACTCAGTATTCACAAGACTAGCTCAGTGTATACAAAAATGTTCAATTACCGACCACCTAAAC